>JAJEKB010021564.1:205396-258962 GCA_022393335.1 Macrotrachela quadricornifera | reverse complement strand
GGCCACGGTACGACGAGAGGATTTCATCAACAGTTGTGCATTGGTATTGTTACATAGGTCCCAACTTGTAACTTTATGATCAGAAGAGGGGAAATTGATGATAATATTTCAACTCTATTTTATTCAACCGAAGATGTCCCTTTTATAGGACCACTTCGAATATGATCACGCAACAAAAAAAAGAAAAAAAAGAAAAGAAATCACATAAAGAAATTGAGAAGAGACAAAGACAAGCAGGAGGGCAGCGCGTGGTTCCCTCCTGCTTATGAAGAAATTTAACAAAGACAAGAAGGAGAATAATGGGTACATCTCCTTCTTAATATTAAGTTAATATTAAAAGAAAGAAGATGACGTCATGTATCCGCATGACATAGTGCATGCACATGACGTCATTTATCTTCTTTCCAAGCGTGATATGAGAATTTCAATCATTCTCATAGACGAAATATAGAAGAAAAGAAGAGAGAGAGAAAAAAAAAAAAAGATTGACCTAGATATGCTAGAGAAGTTATACAAACGAAAGAGAAAGGAAAGGAAAAGACATACACTAACATAGAGCACGCGCATAACGCATGTACATATTCAAGGAATATGATTCTCTATGTTAGAGTGCTCTCTAACACCATCCCCCTACCCATTAAAATCGTGCGTAGTACGATTTACAAGAAATTAATTTTAACAACAGTAACATATATAAGAGAAGAAACTATTTGTGATAACGGAAACATGTGTTATTACATAGAAGTGAAGAAAAAATTTTAACATATAAGATAAACTAATTCTATACATGTAAGAAATGAACGAACATTTAACTAACAATACGAACATGTATAACAACAGAAAGTATGTACTTTGACGAAGAGGAGAAATGTTTAACAAACAACAAAAAGATTTTCCCTGTACCTGATTCATTTGTTGTTTGTTCTTTAATGTTCAAGTGGATAATGTCGTCGTAGTCGATTTACATGAACATTAATTATTTCATTGAGTTCTGTTGGATTTTGTATTCGATAAATGGATTCATTGAGCTGTTGTATCACTTGGTAAGGACCATCGAATTTTGGTTTTAATTTATCATTAAAACCTAACCGTTTAATATAAACAAAATCACCAATTAAATATGTTTTATTTGTTCTATTTGCATCATATCGTTGTTTTGCTTTGCTTTGACTATGAAGAATATTTGTACAAGCCATTTGTTTTGCTGCTTCTAAATATTCTTGCAGTTGTTTAAGATACTGATGTGGATCGATGATTGGTGTTGTTGGTTTTGGTAGATCAAATGGTAGTTTGCATAGTCGGCCAAATACCATTTCAAATGGTGTTAATTTTGTGGTAACATGACGACTTGTATTGTATGCAAATGTTGATTTTGATAATTGTTGATCCCAATCAGTTTTCCCATTGTTGCATATTGTTGCTAAACTATCACACATTGTGGCGTTAAAACGTTCACAGACGCCATTTGATTGGGGTCTATACGGTGTTGTATATATATGACAAACACCACATAAAGACATAATACCATTAAGTAAAGCAGACGTGAAGTGTGTACCATTGTCGGTTAATATCTGATTTGGTGCTCCATATTTGAGTATCACTTCTTCTACTAGTACTTTTGCTGCACTTAATGCTGAATTATCACGTGTAGCTTTTGTAATTACATATTTAGATAACAGATCAGTAATGACCAATATGTATTTGTTTCCTGTTGATGATGGTGTTATTGGACCCACAAAGTCCATAGCTAAGTTGTTCCATACACCTTCAGGTGGATCAACTGGATTTAAATAACCATTTGGTTTTCTTCGTGAATGTTTATTAATTGAGCAATTTGGGCATGACCTAATATGTTGTTCAATATCATAATACATTCGTGGCCAATAATAACGATCACGAATCTTGTAATATGTTCGATCTTTACCCAGATGTGCCCCATTCATTGATGAATTGTGATAAGCTAATAATATATCTTTTACTTTGGATCTTGGCACAACTGGTACAGATATAATTCTATTGAATCTTTTAATATTCCGACATAATAAATCACCATGAATACAATATTCATTGTTGAATGGTCTTTTATCAATATTTTCTATAATTTTCATAATAGAAATATCTTGTTGTTGATAAATTTTTAATTGTTCCTTTGTAAAAACATTAATTTCATTACTCGAATTTAGAGCACTTGATTGTTGACCAGGTTGAGTTGTTGTTGGTGTAGTTGTTGTTGGTTCTAATACCTGTTGTTGATGTGTTTTTCTTCGAGTTGTAACTGCACCTACCATGGATGATTGTGTTTCTGTTTGAGTTGAAATTGAACGTTGATTAATATCATCATCAACTGGTGAATCAACCGGGTAACGAGAAAGGCAATCAGCAACACAGTTTTTGTTTCCTTTAACATGTTCAATTGCAAATGTATAATCCTGAAGTGCCATTCTCCATCGATTAAGTTTAGGATTGCTGTTGTATTTTCGATTAAGCCAACACAAAGCATGATGGTCCGTTCGGACAATAAATTCTCGACCAGCAATATAATGATTCCATTTGTGAATAGATGAAACAACAGCAAAACATTCCTTTTCAGTTGCATTCCAATTCTGTTGTTGTTTGTTAAGCTTCTGTGACATATATGCAACTGGTTGTTCACCTTTCCCATTATTTTGCATCAACACCGCCCCAATACCGTAATTAGATGCATCCACCTGTATGATAAATGTAAGATCTGAGTCAGGAAAATGAAGAAGTGGCTTTGACACCAACAACTGTTTTATTGTATGAAATGAATTTTGTTGTTCATCACCCCATACAAATTTAGCATTTTTCTTTGTTAAATCAAATAGTGGATGAGCTTATGTAGAAAATTGAGGTATATGATTCCGATAATATTCCGCCATTTTTATGAAAGATGTTGCTGCTTTAATATTGTTTGGCACAGGAATTTCATTAATAGCACGTACTTTTTCTGGACATGGAGCAACACCAGCTTCATTAATCATATGCCCCAAGAACTTAATTTGTCGACGTACAAATTCACATTTAAATGGATTCACCCTGAAGTTAGCATAATGTAGCACTGATAAGACCTGTTCGAGATGATGTAAATGTTCCTTCATTGATTTTGAGTAAATAATAATGTCATCAATATAAGATAAAGCACAATGCCATTGTAATTGGCCAAGTACTTTGTTGACCACCCTTTGGAAAGTCGGAGGTCCATTTTTTATACCTTGCGGCATAACATTGTATTCCCAGAACTTGTCCCTCGTTACAAATGCTGTTTTAGGTTTATCATGTTCATCAATTGGTACTTGATGATAACCTCCTTGGAAGTCTAATTTTGAAAAGTATTTTGAACCACCAAGTGTATCAAATATTTCTTGTATTCGAGGTAATGGATAATTGTCTTTTTCTGTAACTTCATTTAATTTCCTGTAGTCGATGCAGAATCTCCATGTACCATCTTTTTTTTTCTGTAGCACCACCGGCGACGACCAGGGTGATTGTGAGGGTCTAATAATTTTGTCATGGTAAAATTGCTCACACATTTCAGCAATTATTTTTTCTTGTATTGGTGTTTTTCGATATGGGCGTTGAACAATAGGTCGAGTATTTTTTACTTCGATTGTATGTTTTACAGTGGTGTTGATTGTTGTTGCTTTAGATGTATCAAATATTTGAGCATATTTAATGAGTAATAATTCAGCTTGTTTTTTATCACGTGTATTTGTTATGTGTTCAACTAACAATTTTATTTTCCCAAATACATCTGCTGAGATTTGTTGACATGATTTATTTGTTTCACGATTAGCATAATGACCAGATTGATGTAAATGCTCAAATAATTTTTTATTTGATGTATATTGTTCATAACATACACGACATTTAAGATCAGGTTTTGTTTGTGCTTCGATATGTTGTGTTGTTGATAATGGTAATGATATAGAAGTTGATGATGGAAATGATATTGTACCAAGAATCATTTTTGTATTTAAATATTGAGATGATTTATTACAATTTATCATTGTAATACGTGTTATACCATCTTTAACTTTCAATAAGGAATGTGGTATTAATATTTTTCTTTTTTCCATAAATACCTTTGATGGAGTAAATATAACTGTATCAGCATTCTTTATTTTAACACGTACAGGAACAATAATTTCTTGTTCAGGATAGATATGAATAGGACAAATAGGAGAGACTTCATATGATTCTTGATCATAAATTGAAAATGGAGCAGTAACAACATGTGATCCTTGACGTTTACGAATTATTTGTTTAGTTGTAATAATATCAATACCATTTTTTGTGATCCAATCATTTCCTAAAACTAATGCTGTACATAGATCAACAGCTACTTCAGCTAATATAAATGTTGGAACATTTTTTATAAAAATTTTTAACATTACTAATCCAATTGTACGTAATTCACTATTATTTGCTGCTCGATGTATATTTTTTTTGTATATGATGTGTGGTCGATGTACTAATTCATGTAAGGTATTAATGTGAATGATGGAAGTTGATGATCCTGTATCAATCATTACATCAATAAATTTTTTATTAACTTGAAGAGTAACAATAAGAGGTGTAGATGGATTTTTGTTGTTGTTAGAGACAGTGCCATCATTCATTGTCTCTTGTATTCGTTTAAATGCTGAGGGCAGTTATATTGCATATGACCTGTTTGTCCACATCTAAAACAGTTTCCATTGTTTTTCCCTTGATAAGCATAAGTATTTGCTTGTTGATAATTCTGGAATGATTGTCTGCTTTGTTGTTGAGAAGGTGGTTGACGAATTCTTTTTGGTTGTTGTTGATTTCTGGTTGACCGCAACACTCGTTGATTATCAATTATTTGATTATGATGATGTTGTATGAATTGCTGTGGTGGATTATGTTGTTGTGTTGTAGCAATAGTTGAATACCCATTTGATTCAAATGTATATGTTGGTTCAGATAATTCAACAAATCCATTTTGTTTACGATGATTTGCCATTACTTTTTCACTTGATTCATAATTCCTTGCATGAATCATAAATTGTTCTGGTGTTTGAACATTTAATGGTAAAATTTTTTCTTTTAATTCTCCTCGAAGTCCACCTACCAACTTTATTGTTTTATCAATTGCGGACATTTGTGGATCATATTCCCGACATAGTTTATCTAATGCATAATAATAATCATGGACTGATTCATCAGATCCTTGTGTTCGTTGATTTATTTGTTCCGCTAATAAATGACGATTTTGTGTACGTTCAGGCGGAGGAAATGCACGTTCAAATGTTTGACGAAATGCTATCCATGAATTATAAGGTCCTCGATTATCACGATACCAATCGAATGCAGCATTTTCAAATTTTATTCCAATTCGAATTAATCGATCATCATCATTGATGTTAAATGTAGTAAATATAATTTCAGCACGATCACACCAATCACGTGAATTCTCTTGTGGTGTACCATGAAATGATTTAATATTATCAAATGCGCGAGCTACTGGATCAACTGCTGCCATAGGTGGTGGATTCAATTGCTGATTGTTCCGTAAAACAGGTGATTGATATGTAGGTGATTTACGACGACGAAAATTATAATGAGTAGCCAGTGCAAAATTGATTGATTCAGTTGTTCGTGGTTCGATCGTAGTTGTTTAGTCAATTTTGACTTGGGTCACGGCACCAGTGTTACATAGGTCCCAACTTGTAACTTTATGATCAGAAGAGGGGAAATTGATGATAATATTTCAACTCTATTTTATTCAACCGAAGATGTCCCTTTTATAGGACCACTTCGAATATGATCACGCAACAAAAAAAGAAAAAAAAGAAAAGAAATCACATAAAGAAATTGAGAAGAGACAAAGACAAGCAGGAGGGCAGCGCGTGGTTCCCTCCTGCTTATGAAGAAATTTAACAAAGACAAGAAGGAGAATAATGGGTACATCTCCTTCTTAATATTAAGTTAATATTAAAAGAAAGAAGATGACGTCATGTATCCGCATGACATAGTGCATGCACATGACGTCATTTATCTTCTTTCCAAGCGTGATATGAGAATTTCAATCATTCTCATAGACGAAATATAGAAGAAAAGAAGAGAGAGAGAAAAAAAAAAAAAGATTGACCTAGATATGCTAGAGAAGTTATACAAACGAAAGAGAAAGGAAAGGAAAAGACATACACTAACATAGAGCACGCGCATAACGCATGTACATATTCAAGGAATATGATTCTCTATGTTAGAGTGCTCTCTAACAAAACGTAACTGGAAATAATGTATAGTATAAGTAAGCGCTTGCCTTGTAAACGATGGAAGCACACGTATCTTTGATATCTTTCTTCTCGTTTCGTCTATACTCGACAAAAAATGTTGATAATTAAATGTCTTTCTTACGAGAAAACGTTTTCAACTGTCAAATTGCGTTTGAGTTGGGATTCTATTCCATAAGATAAACTCCAGTGAGGTGTAAAAAACTCTGAAGAAACTAAGTTGTCTTGGACTTTCTGTCTAGAACTATATAGTAACTACTGAAATTTTAGCCATTGTATCAGTCCATATAAAAAAAATTGAATAATGATATTTCGATCTGAGATTTTGCTCATAGATAAGTCTATTAGTGAGCAGAATGTTCTGGATGCTTAGGTCAAAAAGCTATTTTGTTTCTTATGCACTAAAGTACTAAAAAGCCGAAGATTGCATCATATGTCATGCTATGCAAATTATTTCTGGGTATATAAAAGAATTTAGCATTTTCTTGAATCAATTTCATGCTCGCAAGTACGAGAAGAACTTCTTGTTCATCAACAAAACAAGAAATAAATTTTTTCTCAAGCAGAAATCCTTCAAAAAGAAACTGTTGGCTTTTTTATATGTTTGGATTAGCATCTAAACTTTTCAACTAGTAATTTCTTCATATTCGTTAGTCAAATCAACTATGGTAAGGATAATAAAACTGTATGTTTTAGTACAATTATGTGGAGTGAACTATTTTGTAAGACTGTCTTAGATAATTTTGGATGGTTCCCCACAATCAGATGCGAACCCGATTTTCTATGAAATCGCGTCCAAACATATGTGAATATTCTACCTTTGCCTGCGTCTAAACGCGATTTCATAGAAAACCGCGCCCAGTTGTGGCTCCACAAATTTTCAACCGCATCTAAATGCGTCTATTTTTCGTTTCGTGTTTACATGGGATATCCTAAGAAGGAATTATAGTACAACTTCAATAGTTTTGTATGTTTTCTACTTTCTATCACTGTCACTATAGTTTATATTTTATATTTATTAGGAGTGAATCACATTGGTCAGAGCATAGGACTTGGTTTTATGTTTGTACATTTGCTTTATTTACAAGTATATTAATGACCATCGGTATACTGACAGTTTACTTTACTTCACCAACAAAGACAAGTATGTTTTGTTTTTTTTCTTGTAATGTTGATATTCTAATGATTTTATCAAAAGAAAAAAATATGATAAATTGAAGTTTAACTTAGAAGATATATAGACAATAGGCAAAGAATACATCAAATACTCAAAGACTCCTTCTGCTTGCAATGGATTTCTTACTAAGTATGGTCAATTTGAAATGAAATTTTTAGGAATGAACGATCCTAGTAAGAAACATTTTCGATAAAATGTCAGTTCAAAACACAACAAACTCGATCAGACTTCCATCTTATTCAGGATCGATTGATAGTTTTTAAGAAGAATACATTGTATTTCGGGATGTTGAACATTATGGAATCGATCTTGTCGTAGCAATCGGCAACTGTAATTTTGAGAAATCGATAATCATTCTACACTATTACCTAGGTTCACCAATTCTACAATCGGATCCCAGAGTAATTTATAAGATCTAAACATATCCTACACAAATCTTATCGGGAATCGTGTAATGGAATCACATGAGAATCCTGTCAGATGCCAGATCTGATCGAGTCCAAATAACGGAAGCCGATGATATCCTACTAATCCACAACCAATAGGACCCTACTACTGACGATCAACCATATCCTACTGAAGCGCACTGGTAGGATCCTTGTTTAAGAAATCAACAAGTTCCTACGATTTCCGCTTAAATTCAACAAAAATATAACTTTGCTTGGCGGATTTATATGTAAAATAGCATAAGACAAAAAAATAAAATCCTACAATCAGTGACGACGCGAAGAGATCAGAACAGGGGGGGGGGGACATCCCAGAAATCGGAGCCACCAATAGAAAAGACCAAAACCAGAGAAAAAAGTTCTCACTCTGCTTAAATTCAGGGGAACACTATAAAATTTTTTTTATGTCATCGCTTTCTTTTCGAAGCAGACTTTACGACATCCTTTGGACTACTATGAACGCACTCCATGTAATACTATACTAAAAGTTCCAAAAATAATCTGATTATTTCAAAATGTTATTTTTCGTCCAGTTTTTGATAAGCACAAGCCTATCTAGTTGCAGCGCTCCTATCCAGTAATCACGGCAACAATAAAACATCATTTAGACTCTTTAGAGTATTGAATATCTTTGAGGAATATCCTTTTTGCATTAGTTATCTGCAAATCAGATTGTTTCGTGTTATTGTAGACACACGAAAGAAACATTTATACACTTGTAATTAACACATTCGAGGCGATTCGGTTTTAATAGAGAATAGCTCTAATAAATCTATTTTCCTGTCTATTCTTCTTTCAACAAATGCACTCCTTGGCCTTTTCAATCTATACTGGCTCGTTATTTCCTTTTTTCTGTTTGTAACATCATATGGACAGTTACTTTTCTCTACGAACTGGATAATTTAAGTTCAAACCTAGTGCAAGACAAAAATCAACAAGCTGCACGAAGCACAAACTCGCTGATCACAAGCTCGAAGCAAAGGAAGGATCTGCGCAAGTTGTTCAAAACTGTGTACTAGCTGTTACGAGAAATACAGGGAACAACAATCGAGAGAAGCCTGTCATGCAACAATAAAAGGAGCAAAAACTTTGTTCTGATTGTAACAAATTTTTTTGTCTTGATTGTTTCAATGAGAAACATCACGCTATGCAATAAATGATTTCAAAAATAGTGAAAGCAGAGCAGATGACACATTGCATGTAACCTCTCACCTAAGGATAAACGAGAAAAAAGTGTTTTTCTATTAAGTATCTTGTTAAAATATAGTGGGGTCCACCGGTGGACCCCATCGCCTCGAATGTGTTAATATTCACATATCCCATAACTTTTGATAACAGATGCATCTAATTATAACACTAATTTCTCGCTTAAATCTTAAAAATCGAAAAAATCAGTAGAATAGATTTCCTCAGGCTTAGGTTTTTGGCAAATTTAGGGTAAATTGTTTACCGTAGTTCTCTAAAATGGGAGAAGATTGTGTACTGCAGTTCTCCAAAATCGGACGAAATTATTTAACAAGTAGCGTGGATCGAGGCGATCCACTAAATTCCTTGACTGTAGGTTCGAAATAATACCCTGCCGGCAAGTACTTTCGTTTTAGAGACTGAGAATACGACTAAAACCAACGGGATAGCTCTCGATAATAAGGAGTACCACCGATACATAATACTTCAGGATCTATGGGTACCCCCAATATATAGTGCCTGAGGACCTGCCCGTAGTAGGCTACTTGAGCATATGTGAATCCTAGCAAAGATGCATTCTGATTGGTCGAAAAAATTGGCCAATCCGAGGTGTGGACAAACACACCGTCAATTTCGAAATTGAGACCCTCACTACAGTCAAGGAAACTAGTAATTAACTATTAATTACTCCTGAGTATTCATTGATGATCAATGAGTAACTATTCATAATTTCCCAATCTAGAATAGTTCTAGAAAACAAAACAAAATATTACACCCTAATAACTACTCATAAGTCCTCATCTATACTCATTAATTGTCAATAAGTCGTTAATTAGTAAGTAATTCATGACTGAGTCTATCGAAATAAAAATGCTCAGCAGCTTATATGAGCTGGGCGCTGTCACACACCTAATTCTGATAGAGTTTGGACAACAGACCTTTCCAGACCAATTGAAGTCCATCAAAAATTTTGAAAAAATCTTACAGGAATTCGACGGTCGGAATATCTATCGATTCTCAAAATAGGATACGATCGGAATTTCATTAGAATCCGCCCATCAGTTCCGTAAGTAATTTTGCCATACGAAATCCTATCGGATTTCGTCAGCTGGTAGAATCTCATAAGATCCAATCGGATTCGTTATCGGAGTAATTAAGGAATTGTAGGAACTCGATGAAATCACTTAATTCTACAAGAGTAACTCGTTATTCGAAGTTTCGTCTATTCTTCAGAACTCCGAGAATTGATTTGTTTTTAGAACTGATTCTAGAATATTTAACAGTATACAGTAGAATAACTGTTCTCTCCAGGAGAATCCCTTAAGTCTCCGTCACCACTAAGCTCGCGATGATTTCAAAATAGCGTCAACATCTCTGTTCAGGTTTTATGTGAATATAATTTTAAAATTCGCTTCTTCTTCATTTTTGATGAGTATTCTAGTAAACATACTACTAAAATAAGTATCAAAAAGATGTCTTACAAAACTAAATCTCGCTTTTCTCAGTAGAAACATTAACTATAAAAAAATCTGATTAGGCAAAAATTTAATATCATTTATGGTTCCATTACAAAAAAATATATATTATTTATATTTTGAACAGTGAAAGAGAAGAAGTTTAGTTTTTTAACTGAAAATCATGTTTTAGGGAAACTTTTAAAAAGCACAAGTCTCTTGGATATCATAATAGTAGAAATCGAATCTTCTACCAATTATTTATTTTGAAAACGTCAAATATATATGAGTATATTTATTATTTCATTTCATCGATTGAATTTAATATAGTTCAATGTCTTCACTTTACTTTTTTCAATGATTAAAAAGCAGATCTTTCTTTATTTTCCAAATAATCATTCAGATTGTATAATATTAACAAGATCTTTGTTGCACTCATTTTTGTTTTTATCATTAATACATATCTTCGATTTTGTAAAAATTTTATACAATAGAACTATTTCAAATATAAAATATTAATTTAAGTTATGAAAAAACTTGATTACTCTCTATGATAAGTTGAGAAGATTTTATAATCAGATTTTTTGTCGTTTTTTTGTTTTACATGGGTAGAATCTTCAATTGCAAATAGTATATTTGTCGCTTTGTGAAATAAATGATTTGTCTAGATTTCGAAAATTCAGTACTATACTTCGAGAGTTTTTAGTGAGATCCAATAGGGATTGGATTTGTTAACGACTATTGTAAACATAGTCACCTTCGATAGTGAAAAGGATTCAGAAACTTTTTTAAGTTGAGACCGAACGCTTTTCTGATAGAAAAGACTGCAAGACAAGATAGAATCAGAGATGTCCATCGCGGTTGAGAATCTGCCGCTGCCGCACCGCGCCGGTCGTCAGAAAAAAGCTACCGCGCCGCTGCCGCGATGGTACTTTTAAAAACTTTTGGATTTTCAATGCTGTGATTGGTTTAAACTACAGGTGCTCCTGCTAATCGATTAGACTCACCAAGCCTTATCGTGCAGTATATATCAATGTCGAGATTCTATGTAAATTCCTGAGTTTTTGAAATTTCTTTCATAAAAATGCTGCCGCTGCCGTTGCCGCGATGCACATCTCTGAATAGAATTCTTTGGAAGTTTATATTGATGTTTACTACACTGTAAATTATTAGAATTTGGGGGCTCCCTTTTCGTCCTCGCTTTTTTTTACGAACATCGGTCTTAGATGTCCGTAACGCCACCCAGTTGTTGTAAAAGTGTCCGGATGTCCGAAATGGAAAAACCGGAAGATCGAAATGAAAATACCGGATGTCCGGAGCAAAAATTGTCCGATGTTAGAAACGGTAAATTACAGGGTGTTCGTAACATAAGATACCGGATGCCCGGAGCAAAAATTGTCCGATGTTGGAAATGGTAAATTACAGGGTGTTCGTAACATAAGATACCGGATGCCCGGAGCAAAAACTGTCCGATGTTGGAAACGATAAATTACAGGGTCTTCGTAACATAAAATACCGGATGTCTGGAACAAGAATTATCAGATGGTCGAAACGATAAATTACAGAGTGTTCGGAAGGAAAAGGAGACTGATGTTCGTTAAGATATACTTTATTTTTCATTATATTCTACTGGAGTTTTTTTACAAAAAATCATAACATAACAAGTACAAGTTTTAACATATCACACACATAAATAACACACTGCAGCTTTGTTTTTATCAGTGATTTTCACAATTTATCTGTAAAATCCATTGCTCATTCACGATCTCTACTTCCGAGAAAATCTAACTGAATGTATATACCTGTAGAGGTCACTATACCCAACGACTTACAAATATACTATATGAATGAATTATTCTCCATTTTAAAAAGCAAACACCATAATTCATTCTTAACAGCCATCATTTTATATTCCGAACATTCTGCAAATTATCGTTTCGAACATCGATCATTTTTTGTCCCACTCTTCCGTCATTTTATGTTACGAACGCCTTGTCGTTTACCGTTTCTAACATCGGACAATTTTTGCTCCGGGCATCCGGTATCTTATGTTACGAACACCCTGTAATTTACCGTTTCTAACAACCGACAACTTTTGCTCCGGGCATCCAGTATCTTATGTTACGAACACCCTGTAATTTACCGTTTCCAACATCGGACAATTTTTGCTCCGGACATCGGTAACTCAAAATTATACTCCCGATCATCCGGTCATGGTACCGGATGTTCGGAAGAGTGAGGACGAAAAGGGATTCACCCTAGAATTTTGTATAAATTTAAAAAGTTGTCTCAAATTTTGACTTTTATGAAGACATCGATTGAAATGACAATATTTTTGCACATGTTCTAAGTACAAGAAAAAATTTTCATTACGTTCATCCAATTTCGACTAACTCACAATACTATTGTGTTAGATTGCATATGTCTGCCATTTTTGGAAATACTGTTTTGAGTTATGACCTTTTCGCTTCATCATTAATCTTTTATCAACATCTTTCTTTAGTGAATCATTTTAATTCAATTTCTAAGACAATTTTATTTTTGTTGTCTCATTTAATGGACTGTAATTACTGAAAGTTTCTTTTCTTAATTATCATTTTTCTTTAGTCAGACAGATAAAAACAAGAATAAAGACAAAATTATTCACTTTTAGAATATTTATTCAAACTGAATTCAGAGGAAATAATTATGTACAAAATACGTTGTTAAAACAATTTCTCTTATAAATAGTAGAGACCAAGAGAGATGAAACAATAAGAAGTGACCGATGTAAATATATATACACGGCGGGCATGTTTGGTCAATAATATGTAGAAGATAGTGATGGATGAAATCCGTCACAATAACTTAATTTAATTTCAGTTGTATTTAGATGAAACATGTCAATTATCTTTTAAAAGAACGGCTTTAAGTGCAACTGGCTATAATTCACGTCCAAAACATACTGCTATTGATGATCTTAATAAAGATAATTATCTTGATATTGTTGTTGCCAATTCTGATGTTGATAATATTGGAATATTTATAGGATATGGAAATGGAACATTTAAACAACAAATAACATATTCAACTGGATTTGGATCTCGTCCATATGCAGTCGGTATTGGAGATTTTAATAATGATAATTTATTGGATATTGTTGTGGCTAATTTTGGTACAAATAATATAGGTTTATTTCTTGGTTATGGTAATGAAAATTTTCCAAATCAAATAATTAATTCACTTGGTTCTTCTCGTCCTTTATCATTAGCTATTGGAGATCTTAATAATGATAATCATTTAGATCTTGCTATAGCCAATTATGGTACATTAGATGTGACTATATTATTAGGATATAATAATGGATCTTTTCATATTGATAGAACATATTATATGGATCATGATTCTATTCCATATTCAATTGCTCTTGCTGATTTTAATAATGACAATCAATTGGACATTGTTACTGTTAATTATGGTACTAGTAACGTTGCTACACTTTTAACAAATGGAAATGGATCTTTTGTAATTAATAAATATTCAACAGGAAGTAGTTCTCATCCATCTTCGATTGCTATTGGTGATTTTAATAATGACAATCAATTGGATATTGCTGTTGCAAATTCTAATAGTAATACTATCGGAATATTTCTAGGATATAAAAATGGTACTTTTTCAAATATAATGACTCAATCTATTGGTTCTTATTCTCATCCACAATTTCTTGTTGTTGGTCACTTTGATAATGATACTAAACTTGATATTATTGTTGCCGATTCGGGAAATAATAATATCATTGTAATGAAAGGAGATGGAAATGGAAATTTTTCTATCATAACAACACATTCAACAGGATTTAAATCTGATCCATATTCGATCAGTGTTGCTGATTTTGATAATGATAATATACTTGATATTGTTATTACCAATAATGCCACTAATAATATTCTAATATTGACTAAATATACTGCTTCTCCTTTTATTAATCAAACAACATATTCACTTGGACAAGATTCCGACCCAAATTGTGTTGCCGTTGACGATTTCAATAACGATGGTTATCTAGATTTTGTCATTGCCAATATTAATGTGAGTACTATTAGTATATTTATCGGTTCGAGTAATGGAACTTTTGTAAATCAAGAAACATATTACATGGAAAAGAATTCTTCAGTATATTTCGTCACTATTAGTGATATTAATAAAGATAATTATGTTGATATTATCTTTGTCTTACAATTGAAAGAACAAATAGGTATCCTACTTGGATATGGAAATGGGACTTTTAAATATGGAAATACATATTCAACTGGAAATCATTCTCTCCCAGAAATACTTGCTCTTGGTGATTTCAATAACGATAATAATCTCGATATTGTTAGTGCTAATTATGGAACTGGTAATGTAGGTTTATTTTTTGGATATGGTGATGGAAATTTCACAAATATGACAATACTTTTAGATGGAATGAATTTTTATTCACGATGTATCGGTGTGGGTGATTTCAATAATGACAATATATTGGACATTGTTGTTGGTGAAAGCGAACGTGGTGGTATAGCTATACTTATTGGATATGGTAATGGATCTTTTCAATTTCCATTAATAATTTTGACTGATGATGATATTCTTAACTTTTTGACTATTGGTGATTTAAATAATGATCATCGATTAGACATTGTCTATAGCAGCAGCGTATTTTCCAATATAGGTGTTCTTTTAGGATACGGTAATGGAACTTTTGGAAGTATCACCAAATATTCGACTATTCGTGGATCCAAACCATTGGGCATTGCTCTTGGTTATTTCAACGATGATCTACTACTTGATATTGGAGTCGCCAACTTCTATGACGTTAGTATAAGTATATTTTTGGGAGTTGGAAATGGAAATTTTGCAACACCATACATATTTTCTATTGGAACTTCCTTTGGACCAGTCTCTCTTGCATTTGGTGACTTTAACAATGATAATCAATCCGATCTTGTAGTTGCTAATTCTCATACTTGCAATATTGATTTACTTTTCGTACATTACAATATGGATTTTCGAAATGAAATAATATATACAACTGGTTCTGGTCCACATCCATTTTCTGTTGCTACTGGTGACTTCAATCACGATGGACAATCAGATATTGTTGTCTCTAACTCAGGTAATGATAATATAGAAATACTCCTTAATTACAATAATGGAATTTTTATGAATAAAACTATCTATTCAACTGGTAATGGTTCAAATCCTCAATCTGTAATTGTTACTGATTTTAACAAAGACAATCATTCTGATATTGCTGTCGCTAATAATAATAATAATAATATACATGTATTTCTTGGATTTGGTAATGGAACATTTGATAAAGCAACTATATATGAAACTGGTTATAATTCTTTTCCAATTTCAATTGTTTTTGGTGATTTCAATAAGGATAACAGACAGGATATTGTTGTTGCTAATTCAGGTACAGACAATGTAGGTGTATTTCTTTCATTCGACTATGTAACATTTACAAATCAGAGCATCTTAGTACCTGGCGTTCTTCCATCTCCCATCAGTGTAGCTGTAGCTGATTTCAACAATGATCATCAATTAGATTTTGCGATATCTAACTGGTTTGGTGATAATTTAGGTATATATTTAGGATATGGAAATGGATCATTTAAAGAACAAATCTCATTATCTGCTGGCATTGCATCTGGACCAAATTTTATTGCTATTGATGATTTTAACAATGATAATCAAATCGATATAGCTGTTACCTATGCCGCCAGTTATAGTATAGGCATATTTTTAGGATATGGAGATGGAACATTTAAAGAACAAATGAAATTTTCGACTGATTCTTCAGCTTTTCCACTTTCTATTGCTGTTGGTGACTTTAATCATGATAGTACACCGGATATTGTTATCTCCTACAAAAATAATGGTAATATTGGCGTATTCTTAGGATATGGGAATGGGTCTTTTGCAAATGAAACCTTATATCAAATGCCAGTTAGATCTCGTGACTCATGGGTTGCTGTTGCGGACTTCAATAATGACAAAAATCTCGATATAACCGTTAGCATTCCTTCCGCCAATAATATTTATATACTTTTCGGATATGGTAATGGCACTTTTGGATGTATCAGTACCCTTTCAACTGGCAATAATTCTAACCCTACCACGGTTGCCATTGGAGATTTTAACAAAGACAATGCAATGGATATTGTGGTTATCAATACGTTGAGCAAGACAATTGGTATTTTTTTAGGTTATGGTAATGGTACTTTTTCATCCCAAACATCCTATTCAACTGGTTCTGAATCTCATGTAATTTGGATTATTGTTGGTGATGTGAATAATGATACATTACTTGATATTCTTATAACTGACTGGAATCCAGTCAACAATTGCTTTCAAATATTTTATGGATTTGGAGATGGAAATTTTACAACACCAAAAACTTATTTAACTAATTCAAATGCTCAACCTACGACATTAGCGATTGGTGACTTTAATAAGGATAATAGAGTAGATCTTGCAATTGTTTATAATAATCAGGATACTATTGCTATTATGTTACAATATAAAATTGAACCATTCGGATCAGAAACAATATTTTCTACTGGTAATAATTCTCAACCTACTTCAGTTACTGCTGGTGATTTAAACAATGATAAACAACTAGATATTGCCATAGCCAATTATGGTACAAATAATATTGGGATTCTTTTTGGATATGGAAATGGAAATTTCTCGAATCAAATTACTTGTTCAACTGGTTATAATTCTAATCCAAGTTCAATTACTATAGGTGATATTGATAATGAT
The DNA here is from genome assembly GCA_022393335.1 of Macrotrachela quadricornifera. Classification (NCBI taxonomy): domain Eukaryota; kingdom Metazoa; phylum Rotifera; class Eurotatoria; order Philodinida; family Philodinidae; genus Macrotrachela; species Macrotrachela quadricornifera. The sequence continues at coordinate 241,630 of JAJEKB010021564.1, read as the reverse complement.
CATAATTTAGACATTATTATCATAAATTCTGGTACAAAGAGTATTGGTATTTTTTTTGGATATGGAAATGGAAGTTTTTCAATTCTAACAACATATTCAACTGGAATCAATTCTAATCCATCATCTATTACTGTTATTGATTTAAATAATAATAATCATTTAGATATTATCGTTACTATTCGAGATGATAATAATATATTAATATATTTTGGATTAGATAATAGAACTTTTTCTATTCCAAAATCTTATTCTGTTGGTTATGATGCTCATCCTCAATCAACTGCTATAGGAGATTTTAACAATGATAGTTTATTGGATATTGCTGTTGCCAATTATGGAAATGACTATGTAGAAATTCTTTTACAAACATGTTAAATTCATAATTATTAACTTGAACATTTTTTTTTATTCAATGTTCTTTTTCTTTGATAGAATTTTTTGAATTTCAAAATTATATATCTCAATCTTTTTTTTAACTAATATTAACAAACAAATTTTGCACCAAATATTTATATTTTTACATTTATAAATAATAAATGATCAAAAAAAAGTGAGCTCGAATCATCGTAGACTCGAAATTTCGAGCTTCTATTGCATTAACTGAATGCTACGTATGTAGCTAATATGATTCGTTCATGAATATGGTCCTTGTAGCAGACTTGCACGGGACTGGTCGATCTTCATCGGCTTTTATCGGTCTTTTTTTTACATTTTTGAAAAATTTCTAAAGTTACTAAAACTTGTCTATGTTGCTCACTTTTAACGATTTTCATGTTTTTAGTCATGAGGAAATACAAGTTTTCAACTGTTGTTGAAGTCTCAGCTGCATATGTTCACTAATATTTCCACCACAGAATGATAGCGTCAAAATTCATTGAGTAAATTTTGTTGTTCGCACAAAGGTTTTCAGACATTCGAAGATGGCATTAATTTTATCAGTAGGTTTCCCACCGTCAAATTTTGAGCCACTCATCATAGAATCTCAAAAGCTAGTGTTTTTATCTTAGTGCGACTGTTTGATAGATTGAGGCGTGTTTAGTTGTATCAAAGAGTTATTTGAAATAAAAAATAGATCTAACTTGACATTTATAAAGGAATCATATCGGTATTGAAAAAAAAGCCAGACAGAACTTAGTTAAATAAAGATCAATATTAATTTCCCTGTATTTTTAGACAAACCGCATTGAAAGAAAATCTTTTTTCATCCTTCATATTAGCACCCAAAGTATGATAGACTAAAACAGAAATTGTTCTATTATAGACTTGAAAATTTACGGGTTTGACGGTGTATATCTGCGTCAGACTGATATAAAAATCTCTTTCTACAATGAAGCGAGCGTTCAATTGATGCAAAAGGTGTACCGATCATACACCATTAATGCGATACTTCTATGGCGTTGAGACATAATCATAATCCATTGAAGCTTATCGAAAACTTTTGACTTCCGTTTTGTGTTGTGAAACAACTGATTTGAATAATTTTCGATCTTATGCAATCATTTTCAACTTTATACCACGACCAAAAACTTTTACAAGATGTTACACAGAAACAAAATAAAATATAAAATATGTAAAATAGAGACAACATGAACATAAACATATAACAGCATTAACCTTTAACATCATTAACTGAACATCAATATCTGGTGTTGTTCATTATTTGAAAGATGGTTCATTCGAATCCAGTACCAGTAAACCTACATTTAATTACTCAAGATGTTAAGTACTGCGTTTGTATAATAATATATGAAAATTAAGCAATCTTGATATTTTACAAGTAACGCTCATCGCTATGATTCGCTAAGCCCTCGACTGAAATCGATCTAGTTAAGGGTGGTACTTTAAACTTTAATTAAAGTCCAGATTTTTTAGTCGGTAAGGACTACATAAGGTGTTCAAGCTTTCTAGTATCTAAGTACCTATCGGAAAATACTCGTCACTGCATCCGCTTTTCTATTAGTCGAAAAACTGGCTAATCAGATGGCAGCAAATTGTAACTCGCTTATTCCATGGATAACCGTGGGAAATTCTATGAGAATTTTTGTAGAGTACCCTTGATAACCTCAAACTGGTCCGAACAACCCTATGGCCCGTCCTTATCTTCATAGAGACAAAACGCCTCAAAACCTGATTCGCTGAAACTCTTTTTTAACAGCCAATTAAATTGGAGAAAATATTAACTCTCTTATTCCAGTTGGCAGCAATGTGTTGCTCTAGTCAATTTGAGATTGTCAAGGGTGCTATACAAAAGTCCTCATAGAATCTCTCACGGTCATCCGTGAAATAAGCGAGTTACAATTTCCTGTAATCCGATTGGCTGTTACAAAAACTATCAGTCAATCTGATTTCGAGACGGTTTTTCGTCATCAAAATAAGGTCGAACCATAGGGTTATTCGAGCCAATTGTAAGTTAACAAGGGTACTGATCAAAAATCCTCATAGGATCTCTGACGGTTATTCACTTGAGGACCCAAGAAGAGCCGCATGTAATAGCTCTTGAGAACTATTAGGCATCCACAGAATATAGCGGAAGACTTCGCGGTGTCTTGAAAAGTTGTAATCTTAGTGTTTTTTTTTACCTCTGATCTTTGATCCTGACATGAACCCGCAAACAAACGAACAAACTATTTTTTTTCCATATAACGCTCTTTACAGTCGAGGGAATAAAATTCGCATATCGGCATGACTAAGGACACTCATGTCTTTAGAATATTTAAGAATGCCAACAGGTTTGTGAATCGATTCTCCAGTTTGCTAGTCTATTTTATTTGTATTCATATATGACGATGAATGAATTGTTGAAAGTATATAAATTTCTCTTTTGTCCTTCCATTTTAGTGCAAGTAAAACATTTGTATCAAAATATTGACTTTCGCCTCTTTTCAATTTATTTGATAGATGTGGTAAGTCTTGTCTATTTTTACAAATAGTGAAAATGATCATTTCGCAACCCTGAAAGCTAGTCGCACAGAGTTTTACTTTGTTTGAAAACAAAAATTACACGATTAAAATAAGCTTCATCATGGGAATTGTGGAGCTTTTCACGCTGAGTCTTACAGTCTGTGCTGATTTTTTAATAAGACGTATTTAGAGATTAAAATATGAAATGCAAAGTGGGGCCCACCGGCGGGCCCCGTCGCGTCGAATGTGTTAGATTCAAATCCAAAAAAGTTTAAAAAATCCTGTCAAACATGCACACCTCTACATGTTCAAAAGTACGTATCTATGACTAATTTTGTAAACCTATCTAGTCTTTTGTAACAAGAGATAGAAACAAGTATCTTATCTCATTAGAACCGCTAGAACCTGAGCTATAAAAGTACGTTTTTTGTTTTTTTATGTTTCCCTTTACTGTTGAGAAAATTGAGTTTTTCCGTCATTCAGTGATCAAATTAGATAGAAACCTGATAAGTGGGCATGTATTTAGCAATTTCTATTACCATGACTCACGAGGGAACTACCCGAGGTGTCAAAAAGCTTTTTGGTCGGGGATATGTTGGTTAGATAGGGGATAGCTAGGAGTGATATACCCTAAGTTAGTACGCGCGCAAGTTGAGTAGTAGCTGAGATATCGACTTTTTACTAGAATTTCCCTATGGCATCCCATTTTTCCCATAAAACCAAAGTTTTGAGTTTTGACGTAAGACTTTGCCCATATCAAGGCTTCAATCAGAGTAGTTCATTCACAAAGTTTCAGAATTTTTGGACTAAGCATTCCCAACATATGAGTCTGTTAACATAAACATAGTTTTTTACAAATATTATTATATGCATAGATATTTTGAAAACATTATATCTCGAGAACGCTTAGTCCAAAAATTCTGAAATTTTGTGAATGAACTACTCTGATTGAAGCCTTGATATGGGCAAAGTCTTACGTCAAAACTCAAAACTTTGGTTTTATGGGGAAAATGGGATGCCATAGGGAAATTCTAGTAAAAAGTCGACATCTCAGCTACTTCTCAACTTGCGCGCGTACTAACTTAGGGTATATCACTCCTAGCTATCCCCTATCTAACCAACATATCCCCGACCAAAAAGCTTTTTGACACCTCGGGCAGTTCCCTCGTCAATTAAAAAACGAAATGAATGGCATATTCAGAATCAGCGTGAAAAACGGCATCGAATCATATATGTTTGAAGAGTTTTCCTTTTCAACCAAAAATCGACCCTTGGAGGACCACGGTCACAATTTTAGGAAAATAGACCTGAGAGGAACTACAGGTCGATTTTTGTTGGAAAAAGAAAACTCTTCAAACATATACGACTCGATGCAGTTTTTCACGCTGGTTCAGAATATGATATTTAAAAAAAGTTTTACACAATAAATGACTTTGAAATTTAACAATTTCTGTGAAAAAAGCGAAATATGGTTGAATATGCGATATTTGTAGTCACCCGACTTGTTTAGTGTTTTTCTCAGCAAAAGAGCATTCAAATCGAAATAAAAAACATACATTCGTGATCAGCGTCCGACGCTCTCTCGAACCATAAATAAACGAACGAAAACTAAATACCTGTGGAAACTTTGCATTGGGTGAACCCTACATAAAATGATAGAAAGCTTCAAGGGCTTTCAGAATATCCCATTACTTTTTTAAAAGTGCTCATCTATAGTGACAATATATCTAAAATGCCGACTGTCATTATTTTTTCTCCGTATATATCCAAAAAAAACCACGTCGCTACCAAGATATAAATCAAAAGCGACAGACGCATGGAACAACGTAACTCATTGACAACTGAAATCAAAAACAGTAAAGTTATCTTTATCTTATATTATATGAAAATAGAGATTCTTGAGATTTTAGCATAAATTTTGAAGAAATAATAGATTTTGTGTATTTTTTTGAATGAATATTAATTTTTTATTCTTTTTTTATTATAATCGGAATTTTCGATCTTATACGATCATTTTCAACGTACCACGACCTTTTCTACCAGATGTTACAAGACATAAAACAAAATCAAAATATACTAGACAACATAAACATCAAAAAATTATGATTTGTAACAACAATAACATTTAACATCATGAACATTCACATCATTATCCGGTGTTTTTTCATATTTGAGTGGTGTTGATCAAATCCAATACCAATATACCTGTAATATATTACTCAAGACAAGTAAGTACAGTTTTGTATAATAATATATGAAAATAAAGATTCTTGAGATTTGATCATTACCACTCAAATATGAAAAAACACCGGATAATGATGTGAATGTTCATGATGTTAAATGTTATTGTTGTTACAAATCATAATTTTTTTATGTTTATGTTGTCTAGTATATTTTGATTTTGTTTTATGTCTTGTAACATCTGGTAGAAAAGGTCGTGGTACGTTGAAAATGATCGTATAAGATCGAAAATTCCGATTATAATAAAAAAAGAATAAAAAATTAATATTCATTCAAAAATACACAAAATCTATTATTTCTTCAAAATTTATCTTATATTCCTATTATTCGAATTCTTTTAGATTGAAAAAAATCAAATTTCACCCATCACATAGCGTGTGAAAAAGAACAAATATCAATCAAGACCAAAAGATATGATATTCATGATATCAAGATATATGATTTTTTAAATTATAAATCAAACGAATTTAAGAAACTATTACTGATATTTTAATCATCATAAACGACTCGACTGAAGCCCCATCATTGCTCTAACTGCAATAATTCTATCAAACTTATTATTTACAATATTTATCCAGCAATGTATTAAACTTGAGAAAGCATACATTTTGAAATCTAGATTTATTTCATTCCGAACTTACCTGATGAGGAATGGATTAAGCTCCATTCGAGACGATCGTCGTAAGATGCTTGGAATATATTCTTTCTAATAAAGCCTACCCTCAACCTCACCCGTCTACCAATGTTCGCTTTTATGTTTGCCATTTCTAATGATGTATTTTTCCAAAGAAAAATAAAAATGTTATACAATTATTTCTATGTGAAATTCTTAGGCATAAATATTTGTGGAGTTCTATATCTAGTCTACAAGTGTTAGAGCCAATTGGTGTGAGATTAGGTAGAAATAGCTGAAGTTGTGTTGCGAGTAGTAAAAGAATGGATGTGGTGCAGTTGTTTTTGCAGATAATTGGAATCAAGCAGCACTTTATCTAAGGAGAAAGAAGATTATCCTCAGATCCTGGTGAATCCAAGGTCTCATTTTTCCCCTTGACTCTATCATACGAACAAAACAAAAAAAAATTATTTACAACAGCAACGACAAAAAAGAGCAGGTAAATTACAACGGTTTTACTCGGTTGTTACGTTCACCTTGCAGTAAGTGAATGGGGTTTGCAACATCATCGAAGATTACACGATAAATAGATAACACTAACGAAGATCAAGGGTTAATTCGGCTATTTTATCTTACTTTGAAGCGAAGGATTTAAGCTAGTAGCTTCCTCTAAGGTCACATGGCGAATGAATTAGTAGAACGAAGACTTCGTTAAATTATCTTGTAGACGTTGCAGAAACGGTTTTCAATTGATAATACGATCGTAGATCACATACAAAACGAACGACCATAACAACAATAATAGCAATCGGCACAACAAAGATCCCGTTTACATACATATATCATATTGAAGCAATTGTTCATATTGTTAATATAATTGAAGATCATATAGCAAAAAGATGAACCTGATCATTAACATCATCGCAAAATGTCGTTTCAAATATTCTCCACACTTCTAAGTAAAGTTTTGAGTTTATAACATTATTGGTAATCATATGGCAAATGAATAAATATAATTATGAGGGCTCTATTCAACTATTCTTCTCACCCAGAAAAAAACGGTTCTAATTGATAGCACGGTCAATGATCTCGCAGAAAATCAACGGTCACAAGGATAGTTTGTTTAGCGTTTTAACTCGCTCCGAAATAAAGACTTTCAGCTCGTAGGAGGATCTCAGATTAAACGGAAAATGAATAGTCATTATGAATATTCTGTCTACTTATTTCGTACACTTCTAAGCAAAGCTTTTCAGTTGATTAACTAGTAGAAAGTTACGACACAAATTAACAATTATAAAAACAACAGTTTTGTTCAACTATATGACTTATTTAGGAGCAAAAAATTCGCGTTGTTAATATAGTCGAAGATCATTATCTCTGAATGATTAGAACACGTACGATTTGTTCAACAATTTTCGTCACTTCACAGACAAAGCTTGAAGCTGATAACAGCTGCTAGAAGGATCAAAGATCACATGACAAATATATGATCAGAATTCCAAGCACGAGTAAGGTTTTGCACACCTACTTCGATTACCTGGGAGCAAAGCCTACCATCGACTACAGAATCCGCGAATACATCACAAATAAATGAAAATAATAATAATGACTACTATTAGCAGAACTCTGTTCAACCACTTTGCAGTCTCCAGAGCAAAGGTTCTCAATTGTATTAAGATCGAAGATCATATATCGAATGAATGATACTGATTAAAATCAGATTATCATTCTACTTTCTTCTTTGTCTTAAGTAAAGGTTTTGAGTTAGTAGTATCATAGCAGATAACAGGTCAAATAAATAGTTCGAAGCAGGAATCTGACCAACTATTTTAGTCGCCTCCAACTAAGGTTTGTAATTGATAATAAGACTGAAGATCACGGAGCAATGAAACATTTGGACTGCCATGAGGAGTACACATGCAATTAGAATTATCTTCAACTATTAGACTCATTTGAACAAAACACTTTGATCATGTGGTATAGTCGAAGATAGTGCAGAAAATAAATCTTCGTAACATAAAGCATTAGCATGGGTCTATTCAATTGTTTTGCTCACTTTGAAATAAGGATTTCGATTTGAAAACATGATCAAGACTTAACTGGTACATAAATAACACTGATAAAGAACAGCGCCACCTAAAGCGCCTGCAGAACTCTATTCAACTATTTTATCCAGTTTCGCGCGACGGCCTTGAATTGATAACATCTTCAAATATCAAAGGCAAATAAATAATTCGAAATAAATAATCACCCAACTATCTTCCGCACTGCAAAGCATAAAATTTTCGTTTGTAAAAGACTGAAGATCTCGTATCAAATGAACCAGTATAAGGAGAACTTTGTTTAAATATGTTGCTAGCCGGTAGCATAGATTTGGAATCGGTGAGATAATTGAAGATAACATGCAAAGTGAATGTTCGTGACAACAACAGTTTTTTTCTACTATTTTGGTCACTTTGACCCTAAGGTTTTGCGTCAGTAATATATTTGAAGAACTCAAAGCAAATGGCTAATACTAAATACGAGCAAGACAATCGCAAAAAGGATTACGACAAAAACGGCAACAACACCGATGTGTATCTTCAGGGTTTTGTTGAACTGATGTTGACAAATTGTTTGTTGCGGTGTATACTGGAAGACCTAAAGTGAAATGTTTTTAGTCCTAGAAGCATAGCTTAGTCTATCGACAGAGCGAAAGGAGCGTAGCAAAAAAGGGAATGAATATAAAAATGTATTAAGTATTGCATCTTCTGAAGTATTGACATGAGCGGAAATTACAGACACAATTTTATGTTGAAAATCACACTCTATCGAACCATGTCTTAGGTTTCTCTGAAGAACTGCTGCTTTACAAAAATGATGCTAACAACACCAGGACCGCTACACATGCAACACCTGGTTAATGTAGTAAATCGGATCTGAGAGGGTTTTTATTTTAAGTTTTGTCGTCTTTCGAAAGAATGTGCCATTCGTTTATATGTTGTAATCCTGATTCGACTAGGAAGATCTGACTAAATCGAAAACTTTTCTCTGCTGATTTTTATCAGTCATTTTAATTCGTAGTGTATTGTATTGCAATGAGAATGAACACCTTGTTAGACAGATACCTCACAAATCCAGTCCAGCTTTGATCGGAAAAAAGACTCAACAATATGAATAATGTCTTAACCAAGTGCTTATAGTGGAAGCATTTTCCCTGAAAAAATTGGGAAGACAGATGAGTCCACAATGGAGATTTGCATGGCCGATCATGCAGGTCTTTAGTCCACAAAAGTAGTGGACCATCGTCTTAAACTGAGGTGTGGCAATATGTTGTAGTATCTCATTTATACAAAACAGAACCATGCTTTTAACCTTGTGAAGTCCTACATAATGACTCTGAATCATTAATGCTACAAACAAAACTTTTATTTTTTGTACTATTATCAACATATTTATTTTTCTATTGTTGAAACGAAGCAAATAAAGCAAAGAGTGCCAACTAAAAAAAGTTTAAAATGATACCAATATTTTGCATTAAAAAATTATCTTTCTTGCACCTTTTCCCACGATAATCCCTGCTACTAATTTATCCGTATCAATTTAGATTCTCTTTCAATATTTAGTGCCGCTATACCTGAAAATCTTTGTGGTCTGATACTATCTCTTAAATAAGTTTTTAGTCGTCTCACAATAAAGATGTTTGAGTTGTTAATTAATTAGATTAGAAACCTTTAAATCAGATTAAGTTCTCACTGCCAAACTAACGGCTTTAAAATATAGGCTGTTTGTGGTGTGTCTGTGGAAAATATCTGACTTTTACGGTATTTATATTCTGAATATATGAGATCATTGTGTTATGATGATTATCAATTCACATTCATTCTTTGTGCAGTCAACTAAATATTTAGGCAGTACACTTCAAAAAGATCTCAGATTTATTGATCACATTTACATCACATTGGTCTCTCAAAGGCAGAAGAGCTCTTTTTTTTTCATTTAATTTTTCATCGTTGAAGCCTCCTCCACACAAAAATCGCGATTTTGAGGTTTTAGCGTAGTTAGATAGTCCTTGCGCAATTACATAGCGACCTTGTATTCTGGAGAGAATATAACCACTCGCACAACCTACAAATGGATAAATTCGAATCATGTGCGCTTCCTAGGCAGCCGATATAACAGACAAAAGCAACCTGCAATTCAAAACTCAATAATCAGGTATAATGATTTACTCCTATCTATGGTCAAAAAAAGCTTAGCATCCGAACGTTGTAAAGTCAACTTGATGTCATGTAAAGTCAATCTTAAATCATGTAAAGTGAAAAAAAGTTTCGAATCCGAACCTTGTAAAGTCAATTTAAAGTCATGTAAAGTCAAAGATGTGTTGTGTTCGTGTTCCATGCCATCCTCATGTACAGAAATGTGTTGTGTTTATATTCTGTGGCACCCTCACATAGAGATATATATGGTGATAGCCTGCCATTATCTTCTCTCTGACAGGGATATGTTGTTTTGATGTTCACCGGTGCCCTCACTGAGAGTCATATATTACATTGCTATACTGTATAAATCGAAACAAATGAGATGGAGTGATGTGTATCGTTTTCTTCTTTATGTGTGATTGGACCATTGTATACATGTATGTTCGAGGTTATTTGCATTTTGCGCATTTCTAATGAAAAGAAACTGTGAAGCACGATTAACGTCCTTTCAATAGTTTTATAACTTTGATGTAATACGCGTCGTATGGTATGCTAGATAGAGTACATGCCTTGAAAAATTATCCTTTCCTAAATTTTCTCTTCATGAATGATAGTACATGAGATTACATGTTCGGATTCTAAATCTTTGTTGACTTTACATGATACAAAATTTACATTATAAGATGTGTTTGTATTTGCACAGTTCTGATACTATGAGGGTACCCATAGGATCTCAAAAGCTATCCTAGGGGGTACTCATAGGACTTCAAGAGCTATACTATGGCAGTACAATTCTGTCCTCGAGGGCTATATTAAGAAGGTATCCATAGGTCCTTAAGGGCTATTCTATGGGGGTATCCATAGGACCTGGACAGCTAAATTATGGAGGTACCCTTAGGTCCTCAAGGGCTATACTATAGGGAAATCAATGAGTTCCCAAGAGCTATCCTAGAGGATGTCTATAAGACCTGAAGAGCTATATTACGGAGGTACCCATAGAACGTGAAGAGCTATACTATGAGGATATCTATAGGACTTCAAGAGGTATATTGTAGGGATACCCACAGGTCCTGAAGTAAGACAATGAGTCGATTTGGAAATAAGGAGAAGGCAAAAAGAGCCTAAGACAACAAGCGGATACGACTACAAGAACTACACAGGATATAAGGTCGAAGATTACATGGACTGTAACAATATAGGCGACATAAGAGTATGAATCCGTAAGGGTTCTACGTACATAATGTCGAGTGTGTACGTGTCTGTGCCGGGCTAAAGATTATATGTTTGACGTCATACACTTGAGACAAAATAGTCGTGCAGTATGCACGGGTTCTTGCTCGTTGTATATATATGTTAACTCTTCGGAATTTCCAACGTTCAGTAAACACAAACAGAAATGTCAACTTCTAATAGACCTTATGTTAACTATGCCGCAAAAAGAGTGATGGAATAATGCTAAGGACAAAGAAAAGGTAGCACTTAGGAATATACAGCTTGCACTTATGAGCGCTCACGATTTTCGTTTACACCCATACCCGTACTCATGGCCGTGGGCATATATTTTTTTAACTCGCAGTAGTGCTATTTAGTAACCTTTCAAAGACTATCAGCGGGTGTACCCAGTAAGTTTTTAAAGGCTATGTGAAGATACTTCTGGCAATATCTTGAAACTTTCTACGGAGAGTCCAAGTAACTTTTTAAAGACTATTTGGGATACTATAAGAAAATTCTTTGTGTTGCTCTGGGGGTAGCCCTACTAAGTTTTTAAAGGCTATCAGGAAGTGGTATTAGCAATTTTTTAAGCCCTATCTAAGGTACCAATAATAACTTTTCGAAGACTCCCTAGAGGTATTAGTAATAATTCTTTAAGGATAACCTGGGGACACTATTAATAACTTTTTTGGAGCTCGCTAATAGCAGTATTGATATATTTTGCAGGTTACCTGGGAGTGGCATGAGTGGCTTTGCAACAAACTCCCGAGGATAGAAGTGTACAACTCATGCTCATACTTGTATGAGGGCTAGGGTGTATCGTTAACAATACAGTATTCAATTACTAGCGAGAATCCGTGCATACGGCACGACTATTTTGTCTCCAACGTTTGACGTCAAACATATAATCTTTGCCCCGGTACAGACATGCACACACTCGACATTATGTGCATAGAAACCCTACAGCTTCATGTTTTATATCGCCTAAAGGGTGGTCCAGAAGTTCTGACTCGATTTGTATAATTAATTTTTTTATATTAAAACATACTTAAAAATTTGTCCCTAGCATAAAACGATGCAGTAAAAGATGCTCTACAAAACAGCCTTTGACTGATCCATCCTAACTCATATAGTACGAAAGTTATAAGTTTAGGAATATGCATCGCAAAAGATAAAAAATTAACCATGAACCTGGTCTTAATATTCTCGCTATAACTTTTGTTCCTTAGGTTCTTCAGAACAAACTCTATTTTTAACAGAAGCGCTGTGAAATTCTCTACAAAATCATACTTAAACTTTAACTCCAGAACTTCACTCAAGAAAACGAAGCAAACTATAAAGGAGACAAAAAAGTAAAAACTTTGTAAATTTGGCATTTTTTCTCGACATCAACTTTTTCTTTTCCAATTGTTTCCATAAAAAGCGTAGCATAAGTGAGAATTCAGTTGAATTTGGTATTTTTAAATGTTCCCTTTCTCATGGTCTTTAGAAAATTGTTTTTAGAAAAAATAGCGTGCTTGAGAACCAACTTTCAAAAATATGTCAAAAATCGACAACCTACTTTTCGACACAGCACTCAGTAAAGAACGAAAAACCTGATCGAAGTTTTGATGTTGTAGCTAGGTAGAGAAGAGCAACCATTTCTAATCAAAACAAAACAAATCTAACCGGAAAATCTTTTGTTTAGATGAAGTTATGGAACTTTTATTGAAAGCACCGACATATAGATCGAGTTTACGGTTAATTTTTATCTTTTGCGATGCATATTCCTAAACTTATAACTTTCGTACTATATGAGTTAGGATGGATCAGTCAAAGGCTGTTTTGTAGAGCATCTTTTACTACATCGTTTTATGCTAGGGACAAATTTTTAAGTATATTTTAATATAAAAAAATTAATTATACAAATCGAGTCAGAACTTCTGGACCACCCTTTATGTTTTGGTGGAGAAAATCACGAAATACATGTCGAATTTCAGGCGAAAAGCAGTATAGTCTTGTAGAAGGACAGTGGCCAAATGTTTTTGGTCGTAATTTATTGATAGTTTTGTAGAACCTAACGAGGTTTACTAGCACACAAAAAATGGCTCCGGGATCTTTTGAAATAGTGGAGAACGAAGTTACTCATGGTTATCAGCCATGTAGCCTATATGACTGGCACAGTACTTCTATTATTTGACTTCTTTTTTCATATTATATTTTCTATCTAGATTTGTTCAGTGTCCGATACTCTATTGATTAGTAGATATCTTCGTTAAATTGTTTGTTTAATTTTTGTAAATCTGTTGGGAAAACAACCCTTTGTGACCTCATTGGCTGTAAGTGTTCTTTTATCCTTATCAAATCTTTAAACTCGACTTAATATAAAATGATACATACTGTGAGAAAGCGGAGCTCAGGCGCTATTAAGCTATGTATCCTACATGGAATTTCTTCTACTTTTTTTCAAACAGGACCGGTTTTGCTACCAACCCCCCTCCTCCCATCATTTGCTAAAACTCTATTCAAACCGAGATTTTTGATAGAATCAGATCTAAATCTTATTTTAATTAAAATTCAAAGTGTATATTCTGAAAGCCTGCTTTTCAAGCTTCAAAAAACTCTAAAAGACTTTTAAAACAGGTTAAGATAAACTAGAGAAAAAATTGATTCGTTTTCCATGTGAAGCCAAAAATAGCTGTTTTTGGTCTTCTTCGATGTCTATCTCAGTATTCATTTGAGTTGGAAAGTTTCTTTTTTCATAAGTAAATAAATGTTTTCAAGACAACAAAAAAAAGACATTTAAAATATGTTGAGCAGAATATTTTTCGTTAACAAAGTATTCTCCGATAACCAACTGTGCAATGACTATGCAAATCATTCATATATATATAGGGTGTCCGAAAAGTCCTTAGAGTTTGGAAAATTTGAATATCTTCAACGTTCTTCACTCATATAAACCGTATTTTTTTCTAAGGATAGAGGACAGAGAGCGGTTTCTATTCATAAAGGAACAGTCTTTCTATCATCATAAAACCACCAAACGTTTCCTCACTATATTACTGATTACTTTAATGAGGATTTATTCATCATTCAAGAATACCTCTGTTGTTGTAGTTTTTTGCTGAAAACTGGATCACTTACGAAATTTAGTCATTATGTCATATCTCTTTTTATTTTGATGCATATATAAAAGATGCTAACATAAACGCATGTGAAGATTAACTGTACTGCTTGATAAAAAGTAAAGCAATGTTCTACGATATCGGACTATAGCTATGAGCAAGAGACATTTCTACACACTTTACCTATGTAGTGAGGAAAAATTTGGTGGTTTTATGACCATGAATGGTCTGTTCCTCCTAAAATAGAACCTTCTCTCTGTCCTCTATCCTCAGAAAAAATTCGGCTTATATGGTTGAAGAATGTTGAAGATATTCAAATTTTCCCAACTCTAAAGACTTCCCGGACACCCTATATGTCACAGCGTGAGAGGGAGGGTGACATCCTCACATTCTCACTCTCCATCCTATCTCCAGACCTTTTGTTTATGCAAAGTAAGGGAGAATCCTCAGCAAATGTAAAAAAACGTCTAGAAGCCCAAATGGTGTTGGTGGAAGTCAAGTTAGGTGAAATAAAATTATGTTTTTTTTTCTAAATATCTCTCATTTTAATCGGTTAGAACATTTTTTAACTGAAGTACTGTCTTCTAGAGAACGATACATAGTTAAGAGCTGAAATTTTTACTACAGGTCTACTATATACTCAGCTAAAAAGATAAAATATAATGGCCTAATTTCTTAAAGTTACTGAGTACCCAAAGAGACAAAATCGAAAATCTGTTGGGATATTTAGTAAAAAAACATTCACTCGCTCCCTCTTATATTCAGCTTTTTGTTTGATACAGAAGATCCTTAAAAAAAATTTTTTTGAAATATTTCTCGCTTTTTAATCTACCAAATTATTAAAAAATATTCACATATGCTTTTGAAATGGCTTCAACAGGTTGAATTTAATCTAGTGGGATACAGAATGGTAAAAGTATATGTTCTAGTAGTTTTACCAAGATTAATCGGTAAATCGAAACTGAAGCTATGATCAATTTCTATTTCCAGAAAGTGGAAAGTCTTAGCTACACGACGGATGTGAAAAAAAACATTTTTATTTAATCAAAATGATAGGATAGTAAGACAATTTGCGTCGATAGTTGATGGAAAAAACAGCTCTTTTACACCTTTCTAGCTTGAGAACTCCGTAGTTATGGGCACCGAAAAACTTTATGGTTTTACAGTCAGTAGAAACAAATGCTACCCTGTAAACAAAAAAGGAACATTACCGAACCCTCCAAAAACGTTTCGTAGGTGTCCAAAAGCTTATATAAATGGTTGTTAAAATCTACGAAACCTTAAAAAGATCAGGGGACGGATATACACGGTCCGAATCATCTCCTACGAAACCTTTTTTTTTTGTTGTACGGAACTTAGAAAGGTTTTGTAGGAGATGGTTCGGACCGTGTACTCGCCCCCTGATCCTTTTAAGGTTTCGTAGATTTTAACAACTATTTATTTGAGCTTTTAGACGCATTTGGAAGCTTTTAGACACCTACGAAACATTTTTTGGAGGGTTCGGTAATGTTCCTTTATTGTTTACAGCGTAAGGAGCATTAAAAAATTGTCTATATTAGTCAAGCGGAAGTTGACATATGAGTCTTTTTGTGTTCAGAAAGCAATGGCACAATACGGGTGTAATTCACCCATATACGTCATTAATATTTTTTTTGGATGTAGCAGTTGCCACTAATTGCCCTCTGATGATTCGCGACTGTGTATACCTGTTACCAGATTCGTTAGGTATGGAGCACCGGATTTGTTCTGCATCATCTGTTCTTTGCAGTTACGATTCTTGATAACGAGTTGAACGAGCACGAGTTGCAATGACTACAAAAGAATATAAAGCTAAACAAATTATTTGATGATGATTATTAAGGCAAGATCTTACTCAAAGTCTTAGACAAGAAAGGATACTATGAGATTAGCATCTAAAGGATCCTATCAAAAAATGATCAACTTTTTCCCCACTCTAGAAACATCGTAAAATGAAAGTATCTTAATGGTATATAGCTAGCTTAATGTCGATTTATCAAGATCTGATCCTTTTTGTAAATAAAAACTTTTAAGAAGTCCGTCAGAAGGCCACCCTATCTTAGGTATATGCCCTCGTAGAAAAATTTTGTTTTGATTTTGTGATGTTAAATGAAAAGTCTAGTAGAACCATAATTAAATTCAAAATATTAGATAACTAGACGTAATACCCGGCGTTGCTCTGGAACTTTACATACTGAAAACTTACTATATCAGAAAACGACAGAAGGCATATAGTGAGCGTGCTTCAGATTTTTTCATATATGATTACTACATGTCCCGCCGTGCATACTCTTATATTCATGCGTATAGCGGACAATTCAGCAAATAATGTAGGAATATGAGTGTCTTTTTTTTACTCATGCCAATTATCAAACCGCACGAAGACCCGCTGGAAAAAGGTGTCACTAAGAGGTGGATAATCTATGAATACTAGCAAATACTCTAAAATCTTTAACAGATTGGTGAAAATTACAATATATTATAACCTGTATAAAATGTCATTCCATTCCTCCCCTCTGGCTACCCTGATTCCCTTTCAACTTTCGTTGCGACTCATGGTCTTTATATATATGGGGGTGGTCAGCCTGGATGGAGGCCCCATCAATATTTTTTCTGTTGTAAAGATAAAACATGTTGTTGTTCGGGCCATATGAGAGAGGGACATCGATAATCCTGAATTGGTCCGAACAGCATCGTGTTTTATCCTTACCATGATAGAGAAAAGTTATTAGTTAACTCCATAAGCCGGTACTTGTTTTCTACTATGGTAAGGATAAAACATGATGCTGTTGGGACCAATTCAGGATTATCGATGTCCCTCCCTCATATGGCCCGAACAACAACATGTTTTATCTTTACAACAGAAAAAATATTAATGGGACCTCCGGCCAGGCTGACCACCCCCATATATATAGATTATGAGCTATGGATAATCGAGTTTTATCCCACATGTTGCTTTCTACATTCAATGGGTATTACTACTAACACGGTCATCCTTTATTTTATAAATTCTATTTGCTTTTTTCGAGTATCCTGAAACCTCTTACGTTCAATGACAAAAAACGCAGATTATTATCTACTTTTGTTCTCAAGTTACTGAGAAAACAATCATACGCACAAATTCTCTGGAAAAGATATTTACTGTAGTAAATCCAAAAATAGGCGGGAGAAACGCCCCCCCCCCCCCAGATGAAACTTTTGAGTAGAAAATCACCCGATGACCTTCCTCTAGACCTAGGGAAGTATCGTGGAAAATTTGGTGATGCTATCTTTTATTGGGATTGAGTTATAAGCGAACAGACAAACAAACAAATAAACATTCGTCTTAATATATATAGATTAAGTTTTACGCGTGAAAAACGCGAGCTAAAAGAAGTATAAAAGTCGATTTTGACCTTAAAAATGATCATCTTGAAAGTGTGCCAGGTATTTCGACATTATCTTAACAACGGTTTTACCGTTTGAGCTTGGGCACGTCTCATTTGCTACAGAATAGTACAGACTACAAATCCATTATATTTGAGTGACTAACATATAGAGCAACACTCAAGAAAATTTCGAAATATCAGTATGCCTGATGGGCGGATTTTTCAAGGTTCAGACAATTTCTGACTTATAGTCTTTTCTTTACCCTATATGTTAGTCACTCAAATATGATGAATTGGTAGTGTGCACCGTTCTGAAGCAAATGAGACGTACCCGAGCTCAAACGTTAAAGCCATTTTTAAGATAATGTCAAAATACAGGACACACTTTCAAGATGACGATTTTTAAGGTCAAAATCGACTTTTATACTTCTTTTAGCTCGCGTTTTTCACACGTAAAGCGAAATTATCTAATATTTTGGATTTGATTATGGTTCCACTAGACCTTTCATTTAAGATTACAAAATCAAAACAAAAATTTTCTACGAGGGCATATACCTAAGATAGGATGGCCTTCTGACGGACTTCTTAAAAGTTTTTATTTACAAAAAGGATCAGATCTTGATAAATCGACATTAAGCTAGCTATATACCATTAAGATACTTTCATTTTATGATGTTTCTAGATTGGAGAAAAAATTAATCATTTTTTGATAGGACCCTTTGCCACCTCTCGGTTTTCGTTTTCAATATAGCAGGAAGATAGCTAAAGAGAGACTTTATGAGCCTATCGAGCATCCGTCAATAGGGTCATTTTTAGGCATGCATCAAACCCAAACCGTTTGGGTTTGGGTTTAATATTGGAGGGCCACGCCCTTCAAGTGCCCATTTTTATGTGCTCATTAGATAGAGCATAGTTTTTTGCATATACTCTGAAATTTTCAGCCCGAGTTGGTAAGTACTTACTTTAGTAAGAAATGTGACAAGGTCTAGGTTTTGGTCAAAATTTACACCACACCTTCGCTCCGTGTTTCTCAACTTGTGCTGACAAAATAAAAGATAAATACAACTATTTTTATAGCAAAAGATAGAATTTTTTTCTCTACCGATTCCAAATACAACCAAGATCATAACAAAAACTTTTTATAATGATTGGTAGTAAAATATTGCTCTAATTTTATGTTCTTTTCATATTCCAGCCATTTTCAGTCGTGTTTTGAGAATTATAATCCGTTGAAAATTTTTTTCATATAGACCATTTGATAGAGGATTACAAGCGCTACAATTTTTTTATGGGTCATACTTTCTGATTTTGCTGCTTTGAAAAGGAAAAAGTCGTTTTCCGCGACTACATTATCAGAAACCAATCATGCTTATAACCATATTATCACTGTGTTCACCTAAACAAAGTATTTGTATTTTCGATTTTTATATCTCGATAGAAAGGTCTAGTGAAGTTATGCTCAAGTCCAAAATATGAAGTCATTTTGGTTTTGTTATTGAGAAATGTGAGCCAAAATACTGATTTCACACTTATTATACCTAGTCAAAACACAGACAGGATCGAGTGTGTTCAGTATTTTGTCTATATCTCTGGTATAGTTTGGCCTTTTTACCTCGGGGTGCTTTCAATCGTTAGAGCTTTTCCTAGGCTACAAATTCACTCCGAACAATTGGTCCAAACCCTGTATGAAAGAAGGCTATAGATAAGATATCCAGAAAATAAGAAGAATGCAGTCGTACAAAACAATAGTATTTCACCTTATGGCTTTTATTCATAGATAGTAGGGATTGATCATTTAGAATGAATTTGTAGCCTAGGAAAAGCTCTAACGATTGAGAGCACCCCGAGGTAAAAAGGCCAAACTATACCAGAGATATAGACAAAATACTGAACACACTCGACCTTGTCTGTGTTTTGACTAGGTATAATAAGTGTGAAATCAGTATTTTGGCTCACATTTCTCAATAACAAAACCAAAATGACTTCATATTTTGGACTTGAGCATAACTTCACTAGACCTTTCTATCGAGATATAAAAATCGAAAATACAAATACTTTGTTTAGGTGAACACAGTGATAATATGGTTATAAGCATGATTGGTTTCTGATAATGTAGTCGCGGAAAACGACTTTTTCCTTTTCAAAGCAGCAAAATCAGAAAGTATGACCCATAGAAAAATTGTAGTGCTTGTAATTCTCTATCAAATGGTCTACAGGGTATTTCATAAGCATCGACCCTCTTTTTATTTTTCCTCTATCTCTGCCATATTCAATGGTGAAGAGATATTGACTATATATTTTTGAAGAGCAACATCTAAGCTATCAATCAAAAAAAAATGATCCAATTTGCATGAACCCTAAGAAAGAACTACGATGATAAAAATTTTGAAAAAATTTTGTGAACTGCAGTTTTACTCATTTTCTACAGAAAATGCCCCTTTCAGTATTTTGTAAACATCTCGCTCAATTTTTTATGCTTTGACTAGAAGTTTTCTCCAAAAGATAGCCCGTGAAATTCTCTACAAAATCAGTTCTTCAAAAAGATAACTGGAAAACAATATCTGATTATCAGCACTACGATTCAGAAAGATCCACTTTCACAAGCACTTTTTACAAAACTAATTATTTCGCGTTTTCTAAGTAAACACCTTTCAGGCCATTTTAAATTATCCTTTGGAAGAGCTGGTTTTATTGGATTTCGTAGAGAATTTCACGGGCTATCTTTTGGAGAAAACTTCTAGTCAAAGCATAAAAAATTGAGCGAGATGTTTACAAAATACTGAAAGGGGCATTTTCTGTAGAAAATGAGTAAAACTGCAGTTCACAAAATTTTTTCAAAATTTTTATCATCGCAGTTCTTTCTTAGGGTTCATGCAAATTGGATCATTTTTTTGTGATTGATAGCTTAGATGTTGCTCTTCAAAAATATATAGTCAATATCTCTTCACCATTGAATATGGCAGAGATAGAGGAAAAATAAAAAGAGGGTCGAAACTTATGAAACACCCTGTATGCATGATTCGTTCAATGTGGTTTTGCTCTCCGTTGATTGATCAGTCCGACGCCGAAAACAATCCAGAAGTGGCTGAGGTAATGGGAGATATTGCAAAGGCTGATCTTTTACAATTTTTCAAGAAACATGTCGAAGCTAAAATCTTGACAACGATGTCTCAATTTACATTCAAGTTCAAAAAATAAAAACTGGGCATAAGGGCAGACGTTTCCCAAATGCTCGAATGGGTGCAGTGGTGCTCTCATATAACATCTCTTAAAAAGCTCATATTCTGTATAGTCTTCTACCTGCCTCCTTTTCTGCTATCGTAATGTTGATGTAGACGATCGACACACTAAATTTAACGTATTTTGTTAAAAATGTTTCTCCTTTTACAACGCGCTTCTCTCAATCCCATCGCTACTTCTAATCAAGCAACAACGTAGTGTAGTATTTCGAGTGCACTTGCCAATGAGAATAGGAGAGCACATTATAACAGCATTATTTGTTTTGCGTTCTCATTTATTGTGTCTGCTCTTAGTAACAGAAATTGGCCGACCTTCATGATTTACATTCAATAAAACTGAATTACTCTCCTTGTATGATTCAATGTTATTTTTATACTGCTTTGAGGTTGGATAACGTCTTCTTCGGACACAGAAAAGTTGAATTCCTTTTACAGTACGCATAAAAAGGTCTAGAGTGTTTGATAACTTTCGATCCTATATTCAATTTTTTGACTTTGAAATATCTAAAGGCAAACATGCATTGAACATATGTGTGTAGTGTTATGTCGCTATCATCCAAAAGAAACTGCATTCCATTTGTATCGATAGTAAGAAGATATTAAATTGTCAAATATTTTAAACAAATCTCAATATACATCCGCTTGGACAAAAATAGTTTGACAAAGTATTTTCAATAAATTATTACTATATATTAACCTTTTTGAAAAAGTAAGGATATATTCGGATAGCCCGAAGAGTTCTCTACAAAACTATATATAAACATTTTGGATTGCACTTCTCCTTAAAAAATGAATTCACGTACAATAAAGACACCCTCATGTTCAGATTTCCAAAAAAAAAAACTTTGTTTTCAATTTTCATTTACTTTTTCAATTTTTTTCAAAATAGAAATAATTTATTACAAAAATAACTACATAATATACTAATGTTGAAAGTCGAGTAACCGTTGTCCCCTTTCTTTTTGAATGTTTTACATGTGACCGTTCTTTGACTTCTCGTTTCTCTTTCTACTTTTTCGAGAATACAGTTTAATTATACACATGTTTATAACCTAGTGTTATGGATACCTATCCACTAGTTAGTCCGGATCTAAATGCTGTTGAGAGTGTACGATCATGGATGAATCGGTGTGTTCAAAGAAATCATCCACACCCTCAACAGCATTTAGAAAGATTGGTTGAACAAGCATGGAATGCAATTCCTCAAAATGCTATATGCGGATATATTAATCACATATCGACTATTTGTAATCAAATCGTATCTAATAATGGCTGGGAGAGTATAGGATGATAAAGACTTTGGTGTACTCGTATATTATATAGTTATTTTTGTAATAAATTATTTCTATTTTGAAAAAAATTGAAAAAGTAAATGAAAATTGAAAACAAAGTTTTTTTTTTTGGAAATCTGAACATGAGGGTGTCTTTATTGTACGTGAATTCATTTTTTAAGGAGAAGTGCAATCCAAAATGTTTATATATAGTTTTGTAGAGAACTCTTCGGGCTATCCGAATATATCCTTACTTTTTCAAAAAGGTTAATATATAGTAATAATTTATTGAATATACTTTGTCGAACTATTTTTTGTTCAGGGGATATATATATATAATGTCGAATGCCTGTCTGTTTGTTACTGGGTCAAAGGTTCAATGTCAGATGTAGGGGGAGGGAAGTTACTGTCACTGTTCCGTTACGTTACCAGTTACCTGGTAACAGTAATTGGTAACGGGAAACTTTTAGCACTAAAAGAGGAACAGTACTTCTCAAAAATAACAATATTTTAATACATTTTCTAAAGCACTGTCAAAAACAATAAATGCCAGTCCGCGACACGATCAACTCATCATATGCTATATGCTACGACGACCCAAAAATCATCAAAAGCTATACATTGGGGGTATTCAATAATTCATTATAGACTATATATTAGGGTGCCCATAACAGATAATAGGCTATATAATAGAGGTAAACATAGGTCATCATAGGTAGGCATGCACCAAATCCGAGCCTCCGAGGCTCAGTTATTCTCGGACTCTACCATTTCAGGGCTGCGTCACTGCTGCACCAGGAATCCCGGGAATAGTTACTGACAAGAGTTTCATTCGATCAGATTTCGAGGCGATTTTTCTTCATGAAGGTAAATATGGAACACAAGGTTGTTCTGACCAATTTGAGGTTATCAAAGGTGCTTTACAAAAGTCCTCATAGAATCTTCCACAGTTATCGGTGAAATAAGCGAGTTACAATTTCCTGCCATCTGATTGGCCACCTTTCGATGAATAGAGAAGCGGACGCAGCGATTAGTAATTCCCTATAGATACTTAGATACTGTAAAGCTGGAAGATGTAAGGTGGTCCTTAACGTCTGTAAAATTTGGACTTTAATTAAAGTTTAGAGTTTAAAGTACCACTTCTATTGATGACGCAAGGATACCTCCAATATATAATATGTGACGGCTTTAGTGTACGTCCATTATATATTATTTGATCATCTAAGGATACCCCAAGGTATGGTAGTTGATGTTCGTAGGGTATCCCTTCTATACAATAGTTGATGATCCAAGGGTACTCCCAATATACAGTAGTTGATGACCAATGGATGTCCCCGTCCTACATTGTATGAGCGATTAGAAGTGTTTATAAAGTTTTATGATAATCTTTTCATAGTGGAAATTTACTTTAAATTTAAACTTTTAAAGTTAAAGTTTGACGTAAGGTCATTTTAACTTTAACCTTTAGTGTTTAAAGTAGTAATTCGAACTTTAACTTTAACTTTTAAAGTTTAAAGTTCAAGTGTCACCCTTAACAATGGATTTCCATTTTCTTTAGTGCTAAATGCAGCTTGCTATCTCTAGTTTACCGAGTCACAGGCTCACCCTATAATATCGATATCTCAATGATTGGCAAGCTATGGTGTTATAAGCTCTTTCTATGACTTTATCTCGACTCTATTTTAAGTTATAGTTCTGAAAATGTTATTACAAACTGCTAGGCTCATGAGAATCAATGGCTAAAATTTTCAAGTGAATTGGCTAGAGTTAGGTAGAGTTCTTGACATCAAACTGAAAAATAGGTTCTACGTGTTGACAGACATTTTTAATACAAAGATCATATCTCCATTAATTGAAAGTGTTTTTTGATCAAATTTGCATTACAGACAGCTGTGTCATGGGGCTTTCGAATGAGGGATCACGTGAAATGGAGTGCCGAAAAATGGTTGAGATATGGTCTTCACAAGAAGATGATACTGTTGAGCTACCAACTTCAGTATACATCAACTAATCGAAGTCGGGTTGGTGCTTGCGAATGGTATTCGCTGAATTCTATGTACAGTAAAAATATGAGCCCAAATGATTGAGATTAAGATAGCTTTCTAGGGAGAGCGGGGCTTCTTTGCGAGCGCTGTATTTGTTAAGTACAGCATTATACACTATGATGTAATAACAGTAATAAATCGTGAAGCATATTTGATTGAAGAGCGCCCATGCATATCGCATGTGAAATTGTGTATATTTTGATATGACGATTCAAACTTTAAATACCCTTAAAGTCCTAAATTCGTAACACATATCTTAAGACTTATCCACAGTAAAGAAATTAACTATTAAAATCGATTCGTTTCCGTCGCTTGAAGGTCTATAGGCACGAACGGATCATATTACGAGAATTAGCTCGTCAAGCTCTACAAACTTGTATATATTCCACTCGAAACCAAGACTCACATTTGGGAACCTTTCTTCGTAAGTCAACAATTTATTGTCGGAGTGCGATGCCACC
The DNA here is from genome assembly GCA_022393335.1 of Macrotrachela quadricornifera. NCBI lineage: Eukaryota > Metazoa > Rotifera > Eurotatoria > Philodinida > Philodinidae > Macrotrachela > Macrotrachela quadricornifera. The sequence continues at coordinate 216,976 of JAJEKB010021564.1, read as the reverse complement.
TTTCAGAAAATGAGAAGCGAGTTTATTGATGAGCACTACTTGTAATTAAAACAACAATTTTTACAATAATGTTGTGGTTCAACTATTTTCTCTCCTAAAGTACATCATCGGTTAATGATCTAAACAGTGAACACATGACTAACGAATGCTTCTCAGTATGAATTCATGCAAATATTTTAATAACTGAAAAATGAGTGTTCGAAATTCGAAAAAGGTCGATGATCATAAGAGACATGAATGATCTTATAGCCACATTTTTTACACTTGTAAAAGTCATGAAGAAGAAGGAAACCAGAACGACGGCAACGATTGCATGTAAAATTTTATTCAGCTACTTTCTTCATCTCGAAGCAAAAATTGAAAGTGATTCCTGATGAACAAACACACAACAAACAAATAAATCTTACCGTAACCAAAACCGCCATCGTCAATACTCTACTATACTATTATGCCTACTTTAAAGTGAATGTTTGACGTCTGTCACATCCTTGACGATTACATGACAAATGAATAATTCTAATAACAATTACCGCAACTGCCAGTTGGATGATCACGACAGATTTGTTGGAGTTTCTGCTCAGCGTAAAGAAAAAGCTGTGATGTACATGTCCTAGGCCATGATCACATAGCATATAAACATTCGTAAGTACAACGGCAGATATTCTCATATATTTTACTCAATTCGAAACGAAATATGAGCATGATAATCAAAGAGAAGATAAAACGGAAGGTGAATAGTCTATTTACCACAAACATCATGTTCAGTTATGTCATGCACTACGAAACCAAAAACTTGGTTTCATAGTAAGATTTGAATATTGCACAACAAGTGAATGACTATGATTAAGAGTAGGACAAATGAAGTGCGTGCGAAATGATGATCTGTTTCGCGTGTTTCGAATCGGACGACCTAAATATGTATAATCAAACATTAATAATAAATTGAAAAAAATTATCTTATATACCCAAACAGACAGTTGTATCAGAAACAGATCTCGAAAAGTATAACTAACAACCCAACAAGCAATTTTTAGTCAGTTATTTCGCATTTTTTTGACTGTTATCCGTTTTAAAATAGAATGTTCCTTAGTGCTTTTCGAATAACTCACGAAGGCAAGAACCTAGAGACCTGTAGTTTTCAGCAATCGATAGAAGCTTTGGCGGGACACGTTTTGATAAAAAAAACATGGTTTATTTAACATTCTGGAATAAGATGGCTGCTTCAGCCCAAAACAAGTTATTTCTTAATTTTGTGAGTTTTTTTTCTGTTGCTATCTTCTATTGCTTATGATTCCACAATTTATTTTCAATATCAAGAATCACTTTTTCCTCGTTGTTTGTAGGTGATCGATACGAAAGCAAAAGATGCCGTCTACTTCTATACGCGAATTCTATTCAATACCGACGGCAATTCTATTTCATATCTTTTGAATTTCAAAGTATAGAACGAAATATTTTTGGTGGGATCAACAAAAATTTGGGTCGATGCCATTGCTGCATGTTTCTCTTACCGGACGGTGGATGGTTCGTGTTGGGAACGCAAGGCACTGGTTGTAAAAGTGAAAAAGGAGACTGGACTTCTTCGAGTTGAATCATGTAAAGACCATTACCGTGGTCAAGACACCCAACAACTTTGAATTGAGTTCCAGATGGAAGAAGCACCTCATCCTCTGACGGAAATTTGGAATGTTCGCGGATACTTTTTCCTGAATTACAATTAATAGTGAACATTGTTCTTATACCTGTCTTGCCCAAAAATTGTGCTGATTGTAATACTTCGATTGAAGCAGTACACGAGGAAAAGCCCCACCATGTAACTATTTCGTCTTTTCGATACTTCTTACTAAAGTCCATTTTGATTCCTCGATAAACATGACAGGTTGTTGATGGAAGACGAGAGAGTGCTGTCAGAAAGAGTTTAAGGTATAAAAACCACGGCGTGAGTTTTTGTCGATCTTCTGACCGTAGAGTGGCATTCAAAGCGACATAGAGGCATTGAGTTGCTGGTTGCCATTCCATGGAGTAGAGTCTAATGGAAGAGGATTCGTCTTGTGTCAGGCCATTAGCCGGTGTTTGACAAGTCTGTTTAGCCACAGTAACATATTTCTGAATAGCTGGCAGGAAAGAGACGAGTGGCTTGACGGCCTCTTCGAGTGGAACTATCGGCATGTTCTCATAGCCACTAATAGGTGTGAGAAGTCGATGTGGTTCTTGAGCAATGTCAGTAAAACGTAAAACACGTTGCATTTCTGTATCCTCTCCTCCACCGGCAGCCATATCGAATAATTAGAAGATTTTTACAACCACAAGACAATAGTTTATCTGGAAAAGTCAGAACAACGAAGAGTCTATTGGCAGTGGAGCTGTTAGCGGTAGATAAAATTGTTCTATTTTATATAACAAAGTGCGTATTCATTCGAATCTTACAGGCTTAAACCTTTCTGGATGTTTCAAACAAACAGCTCGTCCAATTTTGCGAAAGCAGGACATATTTTCTACCATTGACCCTCTATTCAATGTCAAAACAACGCTGATGTGTGCTATCGATTGCATAAAAGAGGAGATGTATAAAGTTTCCGTTCCTTCTTTTCTCCTAACTAATAAAAAAATGGTTTAATTTTAAAAATATAATGAAGCAAAACAAAAGTCACCTGCGTGGCAAGCAAATGAGTAGGCATGTACCAAACCGGAACGTTCGGTTAGGGTTTGAGTTCGATTTAGGGTTGAGATTCAGTCATTTTCAGTCACTTGATAAAAGGAACTAGGACTACGCCAACATAAGGGATTTTAGAGTTGACTTTGGTAAGTCTACTCACACTAAAGAAAAAACAATTATCCATAATCTGAAGAACTAGAGACATTCGGAAAGAAATTCAAGATGTTCTGAAAGTACCCGAACCTGAATCCGAACCGTTGGTGTCGCGTCCATTGACCGAAAGGCGCTTCAGCGACAAGGCTAAATAGCGAGAAGCATTAGAGTGAAATGTAAATCAGCAAAATAATATTTTAGCGAAAAGCACAGGTAGCAAAATTTTTTCCAAGAAAAGAATGTGATAGCGAACGCACTTTTGTGCAAATTACGAAGGACAAAACAGCGAAATACAAATAACCAAAAGCTTTATTTTTTTACTATAACATATACAGACAGGATTCTACAGAATACATGAAAATATTTATAATTTCGACAAATGAGAAACTTACAAGCTTCAATCGTATTAGGTGCAAGTGGTAACGCTTCTTGAGACAGATTAGATCGTGTGAGTTCTTCTTCGTAGATCTTACGTATAGAAGTTGTTTCTGTCTGTACTTTGTCTTTGACCTTCGTTTTTAAATTTCAAATTTCGATTTCTTCCGCGCAGGTATATGATGATGATAACCATTCACTTTCAGAAAATGTTCACTTTTATCTGTATGTACGTTCGCTGCACATCTAGTTGACTGGCAAGCCCTATACTTTACTTACATCGTTGATTTTTTCGGTCGATAAACATATTCTGAGAAAATGAACAAGGGTTTACCACGGTTCGAAATGGTAAATGAAATTAAAGTTGAAGTAGCGATATTTCGTTAGTTGAATGACAGAATAAATGATGTACGTATTTAGATGCCTGACAGTTCACCAGTTCTAGAACTGGTTTTTTTTTGAGAACTGGGTGGAGGGACCAGTTCTTCTTTTGAGAACTGGGTGGAAGGACCAGGCCCCGCTCTTTTCAAAAGAACTGGTGACAAGCTCCTGCTCTTTTCAAAAGAACTGGTTATTTGAACCAGTTCAGTTCCCTAATCGGGAACTGTCATACATCTATACGTATTAGCCAACCAGTATCATGTATGGAAGAATATATAGTCAACTGCAAACGATTAAGCAAAATTAGTTTTTCAGTATTTTTTTCACATTTTTTTCATATTAAGAGGTACAGATTTGATTCAAATGCTGACATAGATAGAACGAGAGGCCAGCTACGTGATGTACTATAGAACGAGACTGCCTGGCATATAGATTTTTCATAATTAAAATAATTCTTTCCTATGCAAAAATATGTTTAAGTGTCGCTTAGTATTTCGCATTCCCTAACCAACAGATTTTTGCTGAAATGAAAAAATATATACCAATCAATAGAGAATTTTACGCTCTATCAGTTTACAAAAAAGAATTTTTTTTCCAGAGTCAATCTTCATCTCCAAAACTTCGTTTTAATGAGAATAGTCAGCAAAAATGGAAAAGGTGAAATTACCTGCTACAAACTCCTCTTATCACAATGTTGTATACACCATCGGAAAGAGCATTCAAAACTGAACAATATGTTGTATTTGAGGTTCGAATATCACTGACTTTTCACGCCCACCTTACAGAAATACCGTTTTGATAAACACAACTCCGTTTTCTTTATTAATTATTTTGACAGGAGAAAAATGCTGACTATTCTCACTAAAACGTAGTTTTGGAGATGAAGATTGACTCTGAAAAAAAATCTTTATGTAAACTGATAGAGCGTGAAGTTCTCTATTGGTTGATATATTTTGTTTTCAATTTAGAAAAAAATCTCTTGGTTAGGAGAGGCGAAAAACTGAATGGCACTTATACCTATCTTTGCATTGAGAAAAGTTATTTTAATTATGAAGAATTTATATAGACAAACAGAGTCTCATTCTATAATACATCATGTAGTTGGCCACTTATACTATCTATGTCACCAAGTGAACTAAATCCGCACCCTTTAATATGAAAAAAAAATGTGAAAAAAATACTGAAAAACTATTGCCCATTACAAATAAAAGGCGGGTGGGTATTTTTCAAATAACGTTTGATAGGAACAAGATAGATAGGTGCGGTTTTCGCCATTAGAAAGAGAAGACTGTAGGGCATCTATACATATTAAAACATGAATAGTTATTAATGGGCTTAATAAGGTGTATTTTTAATAGACATTTTAAGCACCATTGTCTGGAGACATGTCTCAACTTCAGCCCATATGTTTATTTATCGATTAGTAGGAAAAATTGTTCTCTTTCGATCTACACAAGGCCAACCTTTTTAGCTTGTTCTGATCAACGGTTATAAAGGTTTTGCTGAGATCCCATGATTTCAATCAATTGATCTTGGATTCAGCAGAAAGCCATTTGGAATGGGGTAATTCATCATGCTGAGTCGAATAGTGATATTTGTTTTCGGATTTGAAATAATCTTGCAGTATTATCTCAATATTTTTGAAATGTGGGCTTATGTGGTACGTAACGATAGATTTTGTGAAATATAGAGATGCTTTAAAAAAACAGTGTAAGGTGGTTTCGAGTCTAAATGCAAACATCACCATTTCACTCAGCATGATGAATTACCCCATTCCAAATGACTTTCTGCTGAATCCAAGATCAATTGATTGAAATCATGGGATCTCAGCAAAACCTTTATAACCGTTGATCAGAACAAGCTAAAAAGGTTGGCCTTGTGTAGATCGAAAGAGAACAATTTTTCCTACTAATCGATAAATAAACGTATGGGCTGAAGTTGAGACATGTCTCCAGACAATGGTGCTCAAAATGTCTATCAAAAATACACCTTATTAAGCCCATTAATAACTATTCATGTTTTAATATGTATAGATGCCCTACAGTCTTCTCTTTCTAATGGCGAAAACCGCACCTATCTATCTTGTTCCTATCAAACGTTATTTGAAAAATACCCACCCGCCTTTAATCTGGAATGGGCAATAGTTTTGCCTAGACTTTTGCGCTTGACTATATCTCGTTGCTTTTTTCTTTTGAAAATTCATTTTCTGCCTCAAGAGTTCCATTTGAATGTATGCAATCAACATAAGTGATGTAAACATCATACAACATTTGGTTACTTACACCAGCAACTCATAAGAATAGACGTCTTTCGAAAACGCAAACATATCTAATCACCGGTAAGTTGAATGAAAATAAAGACCTTGAAGTCATTTTCACTCCTCAGAAGAACGCTACAAGAGACGAACGAAATGGAACTCACTTTGAAAAATTTGACGGAATAGAACTACAATGCAGAAGATGGAGTCATAGAAAAGGTGCGCTGCCGAATTCCGAACTAAGGGAGAGAAGCTATGCTTACCAACCAGTTCATTACCGGGTAACGGTAATAGCAAATTTGTGAGATAAGATTTTCGCCAAGAGAAGTCTATTTTGCGAAAATAGCGATTTCCTATAAAGTTTTCTTAAAGGTTTCCGAAATTGAGGTATTCGAAGCTATAGCTGATTTCTCGAAATTTGTGAGTTTGTTTTTTTCTTCAAGAAAGATCTATTTTGCGAATACAACGATGCTTTATGGAAGTTGTGGTTAGAGGTGTACAGCTCACGCTCACACTCATGACGGCTCACAATTTTCGCTCGCGCTTCTGTGAACGTGAGCGGTATGTACCTTAGTCTACATAGGGACAATCTCTATTATACTAGAGGGGCACTCTTGGGTCCTCACCTGCTATACTATGAGGTACCCTTGGGTCCTCAAGTACTATACTATGGGGGTATCCTTAGGTCCTCATCCACTATACTATACAGATACCCTTGGGTCCTCAAATGTTATACCATGGGGGTACTCTTGAGTTCTCAACTGCTATACTATAGGGATACTTTTGGATTTTCATCCATTATAGTTCAGGGCACTCTTGGGTTTTCAACTGCTATCCTGTAAGAATAGCCTTAGGCCCTTAACTACTATACTTTGGAGATAGCTTTGGGTCCTTAACTTCTATACCGATGGAGTACCTATTGCTCCGCAACAGGTATCCTATTGTAGTACCGGTGGGTCTCTAGGTTCTGTACTATAATGGTACTCATAGTTGACCTGTACAATAACATTCAAACGTTTGAGAGAGAGCCGTATGGAGAAAATGGATGATGATAATCGGTAAATTCTAGATAGAAGCATAAAGCAGGAGAAAGCTAATGCTGAGATGAATATAGTGCCTGTGAGGCAGGCAAGTGAATGAACACTATGGGGGTGAGAATGAAAAATCTAAGTTGAATCGGTTGAAATGAAAGAACAGATGATAGTGGATAGATTTACGTTAGAAGAGTATAGTTGTGGGATAGGTCAAGATAATCATAAGAGGTGTCAGGATAGATGAATGGAGATGAAGTTCTGATGGTGAAAGTGAGAGAGCTGAGTATTAATGGTAGGAATCGGTGGAGATGATGATAGCGAACGGATGGCGGCTGGATGTTTAAGTTGGTAAATTAGATTTAATCTGGAAGCGTAAGGTAGAAGAAACGGAATAAAAGTGGAAATGATGTAGTTGATGATAAGAGTGCTACAGATATGGCCAGCGGAAAGACGGTTGTGATATTTGTGGCAAACTTCGGAGTAGAATTATTAGTAATTGACTGAATAAGTGGAAGGGTTGACAAAGTTTGTAGTTGGAAGATGAAAAATCCGAAGAGAAAGTTAGAAACTGCAAGATCGTATTGATTTTTCGACAGGTACTTCTTCTATCAGATGAATGTGAAGAATTAGGTTTCTAGTGTTTTTCAGGAAATCACCAACAATTTATTCTTATTCTATGCTTCGACCCGTTTTAGGATTGAGTTATGTGAAGCTGGATAAGTCGACGCGTTACTTGTTTTTAGTTCGATTAGTTTCTGAAACTAAGCTAGCGTCTTAAAAGTAAAAGGTGCCATTAGGAACCGCTTCTCCATACTATTTGATCAACCTTTGTTAAGTTCTAGTCAAAAATATAGAATTGAAAATGGTTTTAACTCGAAGTGCCGAATCAAAAAAGGTTTTCTAGAGTTTTCCTTGAACCTAAAAAACGGTTAAAAAAATAATGGCTCGATCTAAGGCCATAAAAAGTTCTAGACTTACCCTTAAACGCTTTATGGTTGGCTAAGATGCCTCCTTTTTAGAGTACTCTACAGAATCAGATGTCATTAGCATAACTGTTATGATAGTTGGGCAGACTGGGTATGATCTGCTCAAACAGATCTTTCTATTAGTTGATTTAATCATTTGATTTGGATATGAAGGAGCCTCCTTTGTAATGATCAATCAAACGCAATTCATTTTCTGTTTTTCACTATAAGAAACGTATTTTTATAAGGTTGGTTGGAAGGTTGGTTTAGTTAAAGAATCTCAATCTTTCTTAAGTTAAACAGAAACCTTGGGGAAGGTGGATCTTTTGAATTTTTTTGGAAGTGGCTATGTACGCTTAGGTACATAAAGCTACATAGCTATGTGCACCCAGGTGTACATAGTCGGATGGCTATTTGCACTCATAAAGTTTTAATCAACTATTTGTTCAAGTCTTCACTTTTTACAGTTTTCTGTTCTTATTTATTGATATAAATAGGCTATTGAAACTTACGAGGGAAGTACCCGAAGTGTCCCATCGATTTAGAGCTCATATTTTGGCCATAAGTAGACCTCAATATGGCTAGGAAAAGCCTTAAAGGATTCGTGCCCATGGGCCAGTGGGGTTGAATTATAATTGTTTTTCTAAATTTTTACCCTATGGCTCTGGATTACCTGTAAAATCGAATCAACGAAATTCGACCTATAATTTTGTCCATGAAGAGATCTAAGGGCCACTAAAATCCCCTGAAACTTTCAGACCTAACGAATGTACCCTTCAGAACTTCAATTTACACTAAATTCCGATTTTGTCAACTTTTTATGAGAAATAGTGGATTTTTGTAAATTGAAGTTCTGAAGAAGGGTACATTCGTTAGGTCTGAAAGTTTCAGGGGATTTTAGTGGCCCTTAGATCTCTTCATGGACAAAATTATAGGTCGAATTTCGTTGATTCGATTTTACAGGTAATCCAGAGCCATAGGGTAAAAATTTAGAAAAACAATTATAATTCAACCCCACTGGCCCATGGGCACGAATCCTTTAAGGCTTTTCCTAGCCATATTGAGGTCTACTTATGGCCAAAATATGAGCTCTAAATCGATGGGACACTTCGGGTACTTCCCGCGTTAGATCGAATTTCATTTCATAAATTATTTATTAGAATCAAATAAATTATGCAAAACAATATTTACAAGAAAGCAACAAGCGAAAAGAATAAATATTAATTAAGTACAAACAAATTATTTAGGTCAACAAGTATCGAGTGTTCCAGAATAAATTGCCTTATTTGTATTTTTTAAATTTCTCCTCCATTATCTATTTGATTAAAACACTTTTTCTATCAAAACATAGCGCTTGAAATTCCTTACAAAATCATATATGACTAGGCCTCAAAACTGTTTTAGATATATTTGAGAAAAGACAAAAACTAAATACATACAAGCAGCTGTAAAAATTAAATAACAGATGTCCGAGAATAAATGGTGGTACTTTACTTATCATATTTTAATCTCTATATACGTTTTATTAAAAAAGCAAAATATCTCAAATGATGCAGCGTGAAAAGCTCTACAAACTAAAGTTTATTTTGATTTTATACTTTTTCTTTTCAAAAGAGAGCAAAACTTTGTGTGGCAAATTTTCGCTATCGTGAAAAAATCATTTTTTTTCTATACGAATGAGAATTCCTTTTTCTTATTTTATATTTTTACCATCTAATACTTTTTTTTAAAACAAAATATGCCACAAGATGCAGCGTGAGAAGCTCTACAATTTACAAAGAACAGTTTATTATATTTGTGTACTTTTTATGTGTAAAAAAACTTCAAATGTTGTGCGATCGGTCTTCACAACGGCAAAAATTGGTCGCACAAACTTTTACTCTCTTTTGAAAAGAAAAAGTATAAAATCAAAATAAACTTTAGTTTGTAGAGCTTTTCACGCAGCATCATATGAGATATTTTGCTTTTTTAATAAAACGTATATAGAGATTAAAATATGATAAGTAAAGTACCGCCATTTATTCTCGGACATCTGTTATTTAATTTTTACAGCTGCTTGTATGTATTTAGTTTTTGTCTTTTCTCAAATAACGGGGTGATCGAAAGTTTTGAGACAAAATCTTTGACTGTTTTTCACGTAGTAAAATACAATGAAAAAGAAAGAGAGGTAGTGAGCTAGAATCAAAATTTCATGCTCTTTCAGAATATATAATCAGGATTTTTCTGTAACGTTTGGTTATTGAGCTAGAAGTAAATCTTTAAAAGACTCAAAAGTTTTCTTTCGACAAAAAAAACACAAATGAAACTTGTTTCTGACGTTCTGTAAAACTTTATTGAATATACCGAAAGATACAGAAATTGATTCTCTACAAAACGGTATATTTGAATAAACTTTTGTGCAAACTCTTTAAGAGTAGCAAAGGCTTTTTACAAATCTCTCGTACTTAAAATCATAAATTTTTCGATTTTCGAATTTTCAGGCAAAATGATCCTCCATCATAGGGCTGCTATTTTTGAGCGGATAGGCCTAAGCACGCTACTCTTGCATCATCTTGTAAAGGAGAGATTATACTACAATACTATGTATTTAAAGAGTTCGTTTGATGTCTTCAGGAAGTGCGGTGGATATCACAAAAGTAAGATTTTGCCTGTCTAAAGAAAATTTTTGAGTCTTTTAAAGATTTACTTCTAGCTCAATAACCAAACGTAACAGAAAAATCCTGATTATATAGTCTGAAAGAGCATGAAATTTTGATTCTAGCTCACTACCTCTCTTTCTTTTTCATTGTATTTTACTACGCGAAAAACAGTCAAAGATTTTGTCTCAAAACTTTCGATCACCCCGTTACTTGAAAATATCACATTCAAAAGTTCTCATGAGAATATTCAAGAACATCAAAGAAGGAATAAACTTGCAGAAATCGATATCGCACTTCAAAACGAGTAATATATTGTGAATTTCATTAATTTGAAAAAAAAGTATTGATCGGTTAGGAAATCTTAAAAATACGAAATATGATATAAAGAATTAAGTGGAAAAGTGTGAGTAAATAATGAAATAAAAAGTAACATGATACATAAGTTAAACATATAGATATTTGTTTTTTCGCTCGGATATAATCATATTGATATAAGCAGATTAGTGTATAAAGTAGATGCTTTTTGTAGAACGCAGTATTGATCTGCATCATCAGTAGAAATTGCGAAAGATGAAGAATAAATTTAATGTTCGACAGAACAGATAATAATATTTATAAACTAACTAATGATTGTTTTAATAATTGACCACTTAGTTAAGTTTATCTTTTCAGTTTATAGCGATTTAAGATAAACGTTGGTTAACTCTTTTTGTTTCTAAACTATTTATCTCAATATAGCTTATTGATTGGAAAGATGTCGTTAGTATTCGTTAAAAATGTATTTTAAATAGATAAGTGATCGAATATATGTCCAATTGAATATCCATTAATAATTCTTTTCTTTTATATATTAGAGTCGACAAGCATTTGATTGTTCACTGAACGAACACAAAAGTGAGAGTGTAGATGAAAGAGCTAATCAATTGTTTCAAATGTTAAACGATAAAAGTGTTCAAACAAAAATTTATCACCTTTAAATTCAAATTTGAATATCAAATATGGAAAAGTTCCTTTAATCCAGATAAAAAGGAAATATCCAGTTTTTCAAAGAAGATAATAATTCAAATTTCAACTAAAACTATTATTTTTACATATATTGTTCAAGTTTAAGTTAATCATC
>JAJEKB010021564.1:90723-185396 GCA_022393335.1 Macrotrachela quadricornifera | reverse complement strand
TTATACTGTGTCTGTATTAATATTAAATGTGAGCATAATCATTTCTACGAATGTTTCTGATTGTTTGACATATTTTATAAACCATATCGACCAAATTTTTGGATAAAACTAACCTAATGGCTAGATTCTTTTTGTTTATAGTTAGAAAAAAAAAACATTACTCTAATGCTCTGAAAGATTTCTTGTAAAGATATTTAAGTTCATACTAAGAACTGATGTCTCATTAAATATTGACACTGCATAGCCCTAAGTGTCACGTTACGTGGATAAGCCGTTTTACAATTCTTTCTTCAAGACTTTAAAGACTTTCTTCGAAGATCTTTTAGTCGATGCAGAAAACTTTGGACTATTCTTTGATACATACCTTCGTGCCAAACTATCATTGAATTTTTCAAAAAGCGAGTTACAATTCGCATAGTGTAAGTAAAATGAAAGCTTTAAAAATGAAGCAAAAACGAAATTCAGAGTCATTGAAGAGTATATTGTGAGAAAGAGCATGAGATACTTCATATGATGAAACAGTTTTTAACTGAAATTATTCATAAAAAAGTTTCATATATAAACAGATTCTCAAACATATCCATGTGGTGGCAAGTTCCTATTTTCAAGAAAATCAAATAAATTACTACCTAATGAATTGCATGGAAATTCACATTGTAGTTTAGGATAAGCAGACATAGACAATTGATGTATCTTGTTGGTATAGAATGGGATGGGATGAGATGAGATGGCATGTGATCATATAGGATAATACGAGACTGGATAATACAAGATAAGATGGGTCCGGAGATTAGAGGTGGAGCGTTCCCCGTTCTTAAGCGTTCACTAGGAACGGAACGCGAACGCAACTCATATTACGTTTTCTAGCATCTTTTAAACGTATCAAGTCATGTATACCTGTTTGGTCATCCTCTTATGCAAAAGAAGTATTTCGTTCCCCGTTCTTGGAACGGGAACGGTGGTTGCGTTCCCGTTCCAAGAACGGGGAACGCATCCTATTTTACATTTTCCAGTATTTTTAAACATACTAAACTACTTATATTTGTCTTTTTTTATCTTTTTGCGTTGAAGTGTTTATGCGTTCCCCGTTCTTAGGAACGGGAACGCAATTACCGTTCCCGTTCCTAAGAACGGGGAACGGAATATGCGTTCTTCGTTCTCAGGAACGGGGAACGCATCTCATGTTATCTGTTACTCGGAAATGAGAAATTCAAAATATGTTTAGGTTTCTTAAAAATTTGAATTTCAAACCTTCTTCGCTCTCTAAAACTCTTAACAATCTTTTGGATTTTTGAAGTTTTTCAGGAAAAATCAAGATGCTGTTCAAACGGATTAATCATTAGCGTGACCCAGATCGGCCATGTCCCTTTATTCCCGCGTGCTCAACTATTGAAACAAATGTTGCGTTCCCCGTTCTTGCAACGGGAACGGTACTTGCGTTCCCCGTTCTTGGAACGGGAACGGTACTCGCGTTCCGCGTTCTGAGGAACGGGAACGGTACTTTTTTTCCCATTTTCCAGAAACTAGAATGCGAGTCGTCGTTCGGCATTCAACAACGAAACAGGACTGCCAAATTTCTACTCGCGTTCCCCGTTCTTGGAACGGGAACGGTACTCGCGTTCCCGTTCCTCAGAACGGAACGGGAACGCTCCACCCCTAATTACGAGGTTTTGAACGAGTCTATTTAGAACCAAATGAATTCAAAGAAGTTGCATTAGTATTATCACGAAAAGATATCTCTTATTGGAATGTAATCAATCAACAATGGACAGTTGCTTCAGGGACATATACCGTCTGGATATCAACATCAGCCAATAATGCTGATATAAAACTTCAAGATTCTTTCAATATCTAAAATTATATTTATAGATACTAATAGACTTGTCTTTCTCTATCTTCACTTGTTGAGATTGTATTTCGAAGATGTTAAATCTTGCAATCATTCTTTTTCACACTCTTTTAAAAACGAAATAGAAATAAATATTTAGAAAAAACAATAATTGTTGTGTTGCAATATTTATAAATAATTACAAGACGTTTTGTATGAATAGAATATTTTACTCAACAAAGGTTGTACTCTATTTATATGATTTAATTACACTTCGCAAAAAAGCCAAATACGATCGTAATAATGCTTGATCTGAATAAGTGAGTGTCTAGACATGTCATCACGTAGCGCTAACTTTTTACAGATATGTGTTTCTTTTCTTTTTTCGTTGTGCGTCTTGCGATTTTTCATTGATTAACTTTTGTCAATAAATATTCTGAAGACTCTTCATCTTTAGATCTTTTCTCAACAGCACACGGTAGGCAATTGATTGCGAGGCTTTTTCAAGATTAGTGAACTAAGATTATCGAGGACACCTTTCAGCCTACGTCGTCTACGAAGGTTGAAACTCATTTCAATGGAGCTAGAATTATTTCTCGACGTGAATCGTATTCGTCTAGGGGTCGAGAAAAAATTCCAGTTGCATTGTTCTCAATATAATATAGTTTTATAGGAGTTCTCTGAAAAAAAAACTCGATAAAATTTTTAGTTTCACATTTTTTCTGACTAACATGAACTCACTCTTGATATAAATTTGAATTGAAGATATTTGCAGTTAGTTGATTACATGGATGCAAAAGTCACGGAGAGAAAAAAAATCTGATACTATAGTGGAAACAAATGCCTGATTCTGTAAATATGCGAACGTGATCAACCTATGCAGTTTTGTCGTCAATTAAAAATTATTACTCATTAGAAATATGATAAAAACATTGTTTGTCGACAGAATTGAACTCGTCCGTAGAGTGAATCTTACCAGGAATGATCCCCAATTGGCATATCGTTTTGGGGTTCGAACTGTGTGCATAATGTAGACTCCAATGAGGTATGAAAAACTCCAAAAGGATAAGCGCTGATAGGCCTTCTGTTCAGAGTTATAGGCAATTTACTGAAATTTTACCCTCTGTTATGGCATCTATCAACAAGTCAAATGGCGGTATTTTAACCTGAGATTTTATCTACAGATAGGTCCGTTTGTGAGTAGGATGTCCTGCAGATTTCAGCTCAAAAGAATATTTTCTTTCGTAGATATCAAAGTCCTAAAAAATAGATAATTCTAGCATTTTTCGTGGGATGTGAGTGTTTTTTGGAACTTTAATATCTAGGGAAGAAAATATTGTTTTGAGCTGAAATCTGCAGGATATCCTACTCTCAAATAGACCAATCGGTAGATAAAATCTCAGGTTAAAATACCGCCATTTGACTTGTTGATAGATGCTATAACAGAGGGTAAAATTTCAGTAAATTGCCTATAACTCTGAACAGAAGGCCTATCAGCGCTTATCCTTGTGGAGTTTTTCATACCTCACGAGGGTCTACATTATGCACAGAGTTCGAATCCCAAGACGATTTGTCAGTTGGGGATCATTTCTCGTTAGACAGTTGAATTAGTATTATAGCTGACAACGGTCAAAATGTGGTATATCTATCTTTGGCTACTGAATATCGCAACAATCACTGTTGGAGAATGGAACTTTCATCGAGCTTATCCTCCCAAATTCGATGAGAACCATGAACAACTGATGTTTGATTGTCTACCGTATGATAGATTGTATAATTTTATTCGCTATGATGATATTCTTCCAATTGTTAACAAGGAAATTATTTTTTATTGTGTTCGACTTATGAACAAATTCGAGTACAACATGATTGATCTGGAAGACATTACGGAACCTATGCTGATGTTTGACGAACTCAGAAAGGCGAATATCACCTCGAACCAACTTTATTCATGGTCAGCACCACTTGATCTAATTGAAGATTACCAAATTTATCTGGATACAAATATTTCATCAGATCACGACTTCTTTTACAATTGCACAGATCCTGCTTGGTTCGGACGTTATTGTCAATACTCGTTCGGCACTAATAAATACTCAAGTTCACTGGCTAATCTCGTTGTGAAAACCTTCTCGAGAAATATCAGAGAGAAATATCGTAAATTCGGACCATCTGTACTCCTCACCGATCTCTCATGTTATGCACATCTGACATGCTATCGAGGTGAAAACTTTCAAGTTTGTCTCGATTGGCGTGAAATTTGCGATGGCAACGTCGATTGTAGTAGCGATGGAATCGATGAAAAGGACTGTTATCAGCTGGAAATCAGCGAATGCCAAGAAAATGAATACCGATGTCATAATGGACAATGCATTCCTGATGATTTTTTTCGAGATCATATTTTGAATCCTGACTGTTTGGATGGCACAGATGAACTGCAGCATGAACAATATCCTGCGCTCTGTGCATTTGATCCCAGTTTTCGTTGTGAGAATATCATGTGCTACCCATCATCAGAATTGACTATGCCATGTGGTGACGGACAATGTTCATTGAATGGTTGTGAAAACAAGCGAGACTTACTTTTGAAAAAGGCAATGCTCGAATCGAGCGTATCTCTATTGCCAGAGTGCCAAAATATGATGATTTGTTTGACGGGTTTCCTCAATTGTAAAACGGACCTAGAATTAAGTAAACACTGTCCTAGCACATTTATGTTTCCTGAAATGCCAGTCCTTTTTGGAAGTATGAAATTGGAATTCAGTAACGAAGCATCAATATCGGAAAAAAATGATATAGTGTTACCTTCAAAAATCTGCGTCGATTTACATGAAGACTCTACAAATTCAGAAAACAATACAAGTGAAGATTTAATAGTTTGCCGACACTTCAGCGAACTAGAATTAAATATTGATTTAATCAATTCGTGGGAATCACTATTAGCCGCAATTTATAACCGATTTCAAGGTCACCGTCTAGTTCCTAATTTACTTTGCAATCACTCAGACACTTTGTACCACTGCAATGAAACATCGAAATGTATATCAAAACATCGCTTACTTGACGGTATTCGAGATTGTCCTTTCAATGATGACGAAAATTACGAAGATAGCTGTTTCTTATCTGATCGAAAACATCGTCTAGAGTGCAAAGGCAAATGTTTATCACCGATCACTATGTTAAAGGAACGAAATAATTGTCCTATTGTTTATAATCGATACAACATCGATAAAAGAGATTTGAAGAGACGCATTTTATTTTCGACAATTTGCAATGGAATCACCGAAATCGATCCACCGATATTGATCAATGGAACGTCTCACACCGACGAAACTGAATGTAGCTATTGGCTTTGCAATAATACTTATACTCGGTGTGATGGAATATGGAATTGTCTAACAGGAGAAGATGAGTTAGGCTGTGATGAAGCACCATGTCCACCGCTGACACATATGTGCGTTTCACCTGAAAATTACACAATGTTTTGCTTACCGATGAACAAAGCTGGAGATGGTATCGTCGATTGCCTTGGTGCCAGCGACGAACGGCATTTATGTCGGGCATTGAATCCTGAAGATAGTTTTGCTCGATTTTGGTGTACTAACGAAAGCCAATGCACATCTACTCTTAATGTGTGCGATAATCAACAAGACTGTTATTACGGTGATGATGAACAATATTGTCCTGGTGTCAGACGTAGATGTTCAAAGTCTAGAGAAAATTCTGCATTGTATTTCTTGTGCGCATTGCATGATTATTCAAAAAATATCTTCAAACCGCTATCTTTGGAAGGTTCTCAGATTTATCCACATATATTTGATGCTTTCAATTCGACAGAAGAGACTGAGGAGAAAGTGAGGGAGGAGGAGGAGGACGCCAGCGTGAATGAAGATTCTTCGCCCGTATCAAACACCCTTGTGGCTTGGGCATGGTATTGTCATCGAGGTCTCTTTATTTTTATCAGAACTTCAGCTGTAGCTCATGAAAAATTATGTTTATGTCCTCCAACTTACTATGGGAGTCGTTGTGAATACCAGAATGAACGTATAAGTTTGACGTTTCAAGTTCGTGGTACGTTGGAAGGACGATTTGTCTTTGCCATTATATTTTCATTGATTGACGAATATCATCAAATAAACTCACATCATCAAGTCGAGTATAATCCAACGAACGATTGTAAAATCAAATCAAATCTTTATCTATTATATTCAGATAGACCGAAAAATACATCAAAGAAATACCATGTTCGCGTTGATGCATACGTAAAAAATACACTCGAACATCGCGGAAGTTGGTTGTATCTCGTGAAATATCCATTTATGCCTGTTCAACGAATGGCTATACAAATACTTATTCCTGGTGTCACATCCACGTGCTCGCTCAATTGTGGTCTAAATGGTCAATGTTCGATCTATATGAATACCGAAACTGAATTCTGTCGCTGCAATCCTGGATGGTTCGGCTCAAAATGCAATCAATCGTTCACATGTCAATGTCATGCAGACTCTCTCTGTATTGGACCATCAGTGTGTCTCTGTCCTCTCAATCGGATGGGTTCTCGATGCTACTTGAAGACCGATGTCTGTACGCCGAATCCATGTATGAACGGAGGTACCTGTTATCAACCAAGCTATCTGGTCTCTTCCAATGACCAACTTTGCATTTGCCCAAAAGATTTCTTCGGGAAAAGATGTGAAAAGCGACATACTCAAATCGATATTCATTTTTTTGAAATTCATGTTCCTGAGTCCGTATTTATTCACTTCATTGCACTTGAAGGAAGAGGTTATTTGGAAAGCAATCAACGAACATCAGTGCTGAAAAAAATCGGACTCTATCAAGATTCATTGACAATTTATCAGAGACAATCTTTCGACATAATATTTATTGAATTCTCTAGCAATTACTATCTGATTTATTTACAAGAGATCTTCGTTCCATCATTGAAGATCTCCACCGTTGTTATACCTTCTCAGCGATGCTTGAATATTAGAGAGTTATTGAATAGCACTGTGACAGAAATGCATCTGATTCGTCGTATTAAGTATTATCACATTCCATGCCAAGAGCATGCCAATCTCAAATGTTTTTATGACGACACTCAAATGTGTCTATGCACTATTGATCAACGAGCTAATTGTTTCGATTTCAATCACAATATGAGTTACAACTGTGGCGATATGAATTTCTGTCTTTATGGTGGTAAATGCTTTCAAGATGATCCATATTGCAGTTCTGAAATTGAATGCGTTTGTGCGGATTGCTTCTATGGTTCTCGATGCCAATTCTCATCCGAGGGAATCAATCCCACTTTGGACATTATTATTGGTTATCATATTCTGCCGAATATCTCTTTTTCAAGTCAGCCAATGGTGATCAAAATTGCAAGTATTTTAGTGATGATCACGGTAATGGTTGGAACGATCGATAGTATTCTATGTTTTATCACTTTTAAGAAAAAAGTTCTTCTCAAAAATGGATGTGGTATCTATCTTTTGACAACGTCTATTTCATCTTTCATAACGATGATGTTACTGGGTCTCAAATTTTGGCTGCTTGTTTTATCACAGATGAATGTAATATCGAATCGATCATTCCTTAAATTCCAGTGTATCTCTGTTGACTATCTCCTTCGTACATTTGTTACTATCAATGATTGGCTTCATGCATTTATAGCTGTTGAACGCGTAATTACAGTGATTCAAGCTACCAGTTTTGATCAAGCAAAAAGCAAAAAAGTCAGCAAATTGGTAGTCATTACAATTAGTATTCTTATCGTCAGCACGTTTATTCAGGATCCAATTTATCGCCGACTAATGGACGACGAGAGAGAGCAACGCACGTTCTGTCTCCTCGAACACACGCCATTCGTGCGTCGATTTCATTCTGCTATGATTTTTTTGCACTTTTTTCTTCCTTTTATCATCAATATCTTCTCGGCCACTTCAATAATTATAGTTGTTGCAAAACGACGATCAATAGCACAAAAACAAATGGATTATCATTCTCATCTCAGACAACAATTAAAACAACATGGACATCTGATGATATCCTCATTTGCTCTCGCACTTTTGGCTGTACCTCATCTTGTTTTTGTTTCTCTCACCAGTTGTATGAAATCCGCTCGGAGGCCATGGTTATTTCTGGTTGGCTACTGCGTATCTTACATTCCATCAACATTGAAATTCATTGTATTCGTCTTACCTTCGAAAGTTTACAAAGCAGAATTTCGTAAAACTATTGGGTACACTTTGATACAAGTTAATAAAACTCGATTTACTTAACCTAATCGAATTCTCTTCAGATCCGGCAACTTGTAATAATAAATCTTTTTGTACAACGTCAAACTTCAACAGAATTCTTCAACGAGAAAGAATTGAATTTCTTCGTAAAACAGATCGACATTTTTCATGAAGATTAAATGCAATATGAAGATAACTTCACATAAATTCTAGATGAATAAGTGTTCTTATTTTTTCATCCACATACTTTTCATTTCAACTTTTTCTTGCTTATCTATAATTCTAAATGAATAGGACTTGGCGATGAAATCCACGCCCTCAGAGCAAGTGCTAAAAATCTGATTCCATAAGTCTTTATCATTTTGTTCGGCATGACCCTTCTGTCAGTCAAGGAAATCAATAAAGAAATAGAGGAGAAACAAAAATTCTATGATAAATGTTGATTTGCTGTAGGAGTATTTTTAAGATTACCTTTATATCTAGTCTGGAATATGATAGTCTTCCATAGAAACATTTTACACTTCATAGGAGGAAAATTATTCAAGAAAGATAAAAAAAAAAACAATTCGATAGCAAAAATAATTATATACATAGGGGCATCCAAAAGTAGTGGCAATGACAGTTTAGTATCATATACTAAGCTTGATAAGAGTTCTTTTTTTTTACATAGGATGATAGAGAAAAAAAATGCTCTATCATTTCTATGTTATTTGATCACTATTGAACTAATATCGTAATGATAAAATTTGGATTAGAACTGTTTTTGTTGAATGCCAGCCCATAACGGTGAATGCCAGTTTTGTATTTCGTTTCGTTATTATTTTATGTGTTTTGTCGAAAAAATAAATATACTACAAGATGCAGCGTGAAAACTTCTACAACTTCCGGTGAATCATTTATTTTCTAAGTGCACTTTTTGTCTTCAAAATAGGTAAATTTCTGAGCGACCATATTTCGGTATAACGGAAACAAGATTTTCGTTTTGATAAAAGATATACATTTCACCCTGACCAGGTAATCTTTGTGACAGCTGACGTCATCAAGCTTCCTAAGACACTTTTCTAGGCTCAGATGAGAGTAGAAAATGCGTTCACACGAATGTCGGGATTGAAGTAGGGATAGGGGAGGATAATGTGAGCCGCATATGATCCAGTTCAGGCGAATTGTTGTTTCTGAGCGATTATGCCGTGATTTGAGAAAATCATCTACGAATTGTAGCGAATTCGTTCATCTCTACCTTTCAAAGGATGCGAGTTTCTGACACTGATAGAAATGAACATGACAAAAAAAGGAAGACACGTACAACCATACTGACCGCTTTGTATGGACACATTGAAGAGGAGATCACTCGATACATCTGAAATGAACAACTACAACTGCGCAGTTGGTTTTGAAAATAGTGATGGAGCCAGAGTTGCAACGGGATATATAGGGATGGATATAAAAATGAGTAGAGTTTGCAGTGAGATGTGGCTGGAAAAAAGTTGAAGTTATAGCGAGGTTATAGAACAGAGAGTGGTTAGGAGACGAGTTAGGGTAGTGAAAATTTGGAGTTGTCTCAGTCTGATACATATGGCGCGATATGTTTCGGTGATATAGGATGAGATTCTAAAGGACATTGCTATCTGCGTTTTCTGTCAGTAAGTAATATGTGAAGTTTTCAATCTGTAAGTTATATAGTCTCACCATTGTGTTCTTTTGCTACTAAATTTATACTTTTCGTATATAATTAAAGTTTTCCATTCAACTGTGGATTTATATTATAGTTATTATTCAACCGTTCATGTCAATTCAACCCTTTTTCTCAATGACAAGAACAAGAAAAACTTAGTAGACTCTCTAATTCTCTCTTTTTTTCTTCATTATTATTTACTCATTGGTTGAAAAACATTTCTCGTAGAATAAAGATACATAAAAAGAGCAAAGATTATTTATTTTAATCATTAAAATAAAGTTCTTCTTTCGATTATCATGCCTATAACAATATTACCTTTTCTTCAACAAATCATATCTCGATATATCGTTACTAGTGCTCTTGCTCTTGGTATATTTGGAAATCTATGCAATTGTGTTGTGTTTACTAATCAATGTAAACGTAATCTAGCACCTTTTTCAATTTATCTACTTTCTTTTTCAATACTTGCTTTTATATATCTTATTTGGGCGAATTTTCCTGCACTCTATTCACTTGATCATATTGATCCTCAAACATACTCAATAGTTTATTGTAAATTAAGATTATATGGTAGTTATACTCTTGGAACTCTTGTTCGATATATTATCGTATGTGCTTGTGCTGATCGATATATTCTTACACGAAGAAGCGTTCGAATTCGTTCATGGAGTTCAATTCAAATGGCACGCAAACTGTTGATTATTAATTGTTTAATTTGGCCAATTTTAGCAATACAAATATTAGTTTTTATGGATATTCGTAATGGTGTATGTTGGATAATTGATTTTTATAGATTATTTTATTCAATCTATCAAGTTATTACAGTTGGTATCATTCCACCAATTCTTATGAGTATTTTTGCTTTTTTAACAGTTCGAAGTCTTCGTCAATTACATGCTGCTAATGCACATGTCAGACAAAAAGATTATGATTTGATGCGTATGTTAATTGCTGAAATCTTTGTTAATGTTATTACATCAATACCATATTCAATTAATATTATTTATGGTGCAGCGACAGCGAATGTTGCAAATAAAAGTGCTCAACGACTTGAAATTGAATCATTTTTGAATTATGTAACAACAATTCTTATTAATTTATTAGGTATTGCTCCATTTTATGTATTTATAATTGCATCAAAATCATTTCGAAATGAATTTATTCAAATTGTGATTAGATGGTACTATAAATATATTCTACGAAATCGTCGAGTTATGCCAATGATTAATCAAATTGTTTCAATACCACAAGTTAATAATAAAACAGGAATGAGAACACAGAATACTTATACTACATGATGTTAAACAAGTAGTAATTATAAGAACTGATTAGTTAATATTATTAGAAAATTATTTTTGATTAATTTCTTCATTGCTTTAGTATTCAGTTTTTTATATGTTGTCAATTAAATATTGTTGCTTGTTGTAAAATGCTTTGAATGTTATCAAGTGATTAGATTAATTTTCTGTCTGCACTTTCAATGACTTTTTTGAATAAATAATAAGTTGAATTCTATTAGCAGACTACTTTGTTCCACTAATTGAAAGTATTATTTATTCTTATTTGGATTATAAAATGCCGAATTCTAAAAAAAAAAATATATCTAACAAAATATCTTGAGAAAATGTGATGACACTATGTGTCAAATAATTCTACTTGAATAAATTTTGTTTGATTTTACATTTTTTGACGTATTGAAAAACATATTTTAATATTGTTTTATCATGTCTTAGTTTGACCTGTAATTGCTTGTGACGCAGATAATTCTATATGTCTAGGTCAATTTCTTGACCCTTTGATGACGGATGGGTGATATGCTTCAGTAGAGAAAAAAGTGTTTAGTTCACATTAAACTATTAAATATGTAGGATCATTAAAGTCATGAACAACTGTATATGTCATCTCATACTTTTCTTTTCTTTCTTTCCTTCTTGCTGCTAAAATATAGTGACGTCATAATTTCTTCCTTCTTCTCTGATTCTTTTGTTTTTCGAGAATATCTACATCATCACTTTTTTGACAACTGCGTCGCAGTCATCGTATAAGGACGTGGCCAGGGGAGATTGATCCCTCTCCCTGAATTTTTGTTTTTTTTTTATTAACAAGTCTGATAATTTCAAGCTTTGAAAGCATTTGTTCTTCTTATTGCCAATATAAGAGCAACCAAGTACAATCATTGAATATGTTCTATCCAAATATTCACATTCCATCATCGAAAACACCCAAATCCAAATTTTTAGCGCATTTTCAATATAGATACTGTAGAATTAGATCTAATACCGTTATATTGATATATGAAATATAGACCAATTCTAAACGTTTAGTGCATGCAATAACTTTTTTCAAACTGAAGCAATACGATAGACCATGTGTATGGTTTTGTGAATAGATAAAGAAAAAATCGAAAGGACAGAAGAATATTTATATATGTAATACAGGTTATATACAATGTCCTCTTTTTTCTTTCCTATTCAAAAATTATGAAAATGTTCACTTGTGTGCAGGTTTACCGAATAACACTCACGAACATGAAAGACAAAGGCATGGACTTGTTTAATAAATCGTAGCGGAATGAGTTTCGAATCCAACTATTAAATATTATTTCTTCTACAGAATGCTAGCCATTTTGCTGAATCGCGTACATAGTTTT
Organism: Macrotrachela quadricornifera; assembly: GCA_022393335.1. NCBI lineage: Eukaryota > Metazoa > Rotifera > Eurotatoria > Philodinida > Philodinidae > Macrotrachela > Macrotrachela quadricornifera. The sequence goes on along the minus strand of JAJEKB010021564.1, from coordinate 173,001 downwards.
CTGATTATTTCTGATATACATCGGTAACTAATTTCTGTTGGATCTATGCTCTCTGATATAAAAAAAAACCAACCGACGGAACTCCTGTATTCTAGTGTAATCTGACAAATTTCGGTACCAGAGATTGAACAGTTTTATCATGGATTCAGCGTCGTTTGCAACCACAAATTCCGACCATTTCTTGACATCAGATTATCCCGAATTACATTGGAAACGAATGAATGCAATCAGCGAATTTCATCAGAATCTGGAAAAACGTAGCCTGCCGACTCGGATTATCCGAGTAGAATTGCCATTGAAGGTTTTATGTCCTGCTAAAGAAAAACGTTTTCAAATATATTTTCAATTCTAAAGTGATCATTCGATAGTGCAAAGTCTCTCTTATAATCTACGTAAGCTCGAACCTTTTGATCGCATAATGACGAGTGATTTGTCATTCAGACATAATTCACTTCGATCACTGCTAAATTTGAGAATAATCAATTATGACGAACAACATAACGATAGATGAAATTGTCAAGAGAACAAAATATTCTGAAATGTAAAGTAAACTATTTATTTATAGAGATTATTGCTACTCATAGAAGACCGAAGAAATAGCGAAGTGTGTTAAAATCTCAAGGACATAAAACAATCATCATAACACGAATTATACAAATACAAAATCAAATTCGATTAGCAACAAGTATTAGTTAATTTAGAGAAGGCAATGAATATCTTTTGTCTTGTCCGACCAATCTGAACATTTCTCGCATCGAACAAAATATTAAAGAAGTTTCAGCAAAACTAAACAAAGCAAAGTTAGTCTTCAGTCTTGAGAAATAAAAAACCTGACGAAAATCGATCAAAATTTCAACAGTTTATTTTGATTAAATTTATCATCGACTCAATATCTGATTCAGTTGTACTTGAAAAATGAGTTAGAGCAATCTGAAGTTTTTTATTACATCTTATTTCAAATGAAGAAATGTATTATTCGACCAATATAGATTAGTAAAAATAAATTAAATTATAGCAACAAGAATCCATGTAACGAGAGGAACGAATGTCATTGAGAAGTAGGAATTAATACTACTTCTACCATCATTTTTGGGAACATATGTAGGTGCTGAAATAGGTTCGACCGTCGCGCGGCATCTCATATCCAAACAATGACTCATTTGTGACACGTAGAACATTCCATTATCATTCTGTATAAGCAAATCACCCTTAATTAATGCAAATTTAAGGTGTTCAATTAATTCATTGAATTCGACATTCGGTGGTTTTAATGTATCATCGATGATGCCAGATAAATCAGCAACAAGTAATATGATAGTCATCTGATTGTAAACAGTACTACTTAGTTGTCTTACTTCGGGTATTCCATACGCAAACCATCCCCACCGTTGTGAGGGTGCCTTTAGAAATGAAGCAATTTTATGAGCAATATCTATAGCATTTTGATTAATTTGATTTGGATTCAAATTGATTGGATTATTCCAAGATGTTTTAATAAGATCAATTGTAATTTTAAATTGTTGATAAACATATCCAAAATCATCTGCTTCTGGATCTTTTTGACATTCATAGAAGGTATCGAGTGCATTCTGTAACCAAAAATATGCAGCTGTTGATATTGAAATATCATATTGACGTTTCATCATCCAAAATCCTCGTAACCAATCTCGTCTGGTCATGTTACAGATTGTTCCTGTTCCTGGATAGGGTCTTTGATTGCAAAGTTTAAATGAATCTAATCCTGAACTATAAATATCTTGACAAGTGCTATTCATAAATGGCCGAATCAATGGAACAAAAGTTGATTGTAAACATTTACGTCCATCATTGATCCAACTTAGTCCATTAGCCGTAAATACACGATTGTATTGAACATATAGATTACAGAATATTTTTGCGTATATCAGAAAATATTGAACTGAAGTATCTTGACATGAATATCTGCGTTCAAGACAATTATTGTACCAATCACAATTGGATCCATCAGGACTGAAACATTCAGTCGGTAATGAAGATGTCGGTGGTATTGACGAATCATTACAAACGCATACGTCAATTACTCTACCATCCATCAAAGAAAATTCTTCAGTCATGCATGCATACGTACAATAATTGTCCGTTTGATTCGTACATTTATTTCGTCCTTGTGATTGCCATTGCATATAATTATTTGTCACACATGTATTCCATTGTTTTCTAATAAAACCGTCATTCGAAGAACATTGGATACTTCCTACTGGGCCTGTTTGACTATCACATATTCCACTAACATTTGTTACAATACAAGCAAGAATAAGAAATATTAATTTGAAAGAAATCATAATGATGTTGCTGCACTTGTTATATTGTTTTTTGTCGTGCACAAATAATGATAAGACTCTCTCGTTATTTGCATCTTCATAATATGAAATGATAAGAATTGCTTCTCTTTCCATGTTACCTGAAAAACTTGCCTATATCTCATTCAAACGAAAAATTCTCAAGTCAACAAAGTAGATATAAGATTTTGTTGATTATACAAAATCTTGCGAAAAGTCATCGTTCATGCAATTTGATTTTCAGTCGTACTATAAAAATCTATTCTAGATCTTACTGTCACAAACGATTTCCTAAAATTTTATTAGACGGAAGAATTTGAATGAATCTTATCGTCTGATTGTTCGACCTAGGCTAATTTTATCTCAAAATATGTTATCAGATCTGACTAATTTTCATGTAGTTCTATTGCTTATAATATAAAAGTGAAATTATTTAGAAATCATGTAGATCTCAAGTGGGTAGATGAGGGTTGATACCCACACTGATGTGTTCTTTCTTTCAAGATAACAACTGACACATCGGTCTATGAAACCAGAATCATTGGGATTTAAGACGAAACTAAGGTTTGGTATTGTCCTGCAAAACTTTTTACTTATCTACAGAACTTTAAAAATGGCATTTTCCGTATATTTGCGGGAAGAATCTTTAATGGTTCCGTATATCTATAAAATCATTTTTAAGTTCTTCAACATTTATGGACACTTTTCTTTACACATGTGAAACTTGGGTAAATGTCGAAAAAATCGATTCAATCTTCCATCTGTCAACTTTCTGTTTGAATATTTGACCTTCCAATCACATACTTTTCCAACCCTTCGACCTAATAATTTAATCACTATTAATTCCACTCGTAAGCTCTCCACAGATATCACATTCATTCTTATGCTGGACAATGAACAACTTTCGCATAGCACGCGGACATACATTTTTTTTGCTTACAAACCGATTTTTACTAGTCAGAATGAGTTGTATATCGCTTTGAAAACGAACTTCAGTAAAATAAACCTTTTTTGAAAAAAAAGGTTTTCTCCAGAAAATATATTGCGTTATACCTCATTCAATGTAGTTTCATGTGTTGGTTCCGAATATCACGTTCTTTTTACGTTACGAAGCTTTTCTAACGAAAAAGTAGCGATTTCTAGCTGAAAGCATCGGTTTCAGAGTACCTTTTAGTTCGCTCTTTGATCGCTGGCGCAATAAGGCCTAGACAGCTAATGATAGATTAACATGGAAGTATACAGCTGGTAAAGGCTTGAGCTTAATCAAACGAAAACCCTCTGTAGCGTTCGAAAAATACAATATGAAACATTTTTTGAGCTTTTTTTGCATAAAGGTCAAAATTCTTTTTCCAAAAGAGGCCCTTTTATTGTATATGGTTCGATACAATCCGATGAGCTGATTCCGAACATCATCTTGATCTTACATCAAATTGATGCCTTCTTTATAAAAAATATGGATTCGCAGAAAAAACCTCGGTTTCTTGGGAGTCTCACAGTACCGTCTGCAATCCTCGATGTGAAATGACAGTATGGTCAACGGTGAATCAAATATAGGGGAATAATTGGTGAAAGTTTGAGCTCAATTGGATTGAAACCATTTGGACATACGCGAGGGAAGATGAGTTGCGACTATGTGGATGTTTTAGTTAATCGGTGTGGCTTTTTCGTTCTTGATTGATTCTTTGTTTTTAGGCTTATTTTTTAGGTTTTAGAATCTTGCTATGATTATTGAAATGATATGATGACATCATTTTATTGCATATAAGATATAGTATATTGTTAAAGATAAATAACTCTGTGATTGTTGTATATTATTCGGTGGATAGATCACGCTTAGGTAGCTTATCAGGCTTGATTTTAGTATATTTAAATTCAATTCAAATGAATATCTCACCTTCATTTAAAGTAGAACACTTTGCCATTGATGATTTTTGTGTTATTTTCAAAGGTTTGTGTTTTATCCAAAAATAATGTTCATATGTAGAAAACAGAACAAAGAAAAAGCTTAGTTTTTAAGGAAATGTTTTCATGTTTATTTGTTTTGACATTGTAATATTTTAGTATTATTAATTATATTCATTCTGATTTTCACTTCTTGACAGTGGTGTTAACGAATGATTTTGGCTATCTTGCTTGGCGGTATTTTGAATAGGTTGATTTTGATGGTTAGATGGATTGTCGTCTGTATTCTGATCATCGACTGTATTTTTGGGCACTTCTATTGTATTTTGAATGGTACTTCGATTATCGGTATCCGGTATTGACATTTGACTAGCAAGGTTAAAAATAATTTTATTGTTTATTGTTATATTCATAGGCTTCGGTTGACTGTTTATATCATTTTGAAAATCTATCAATAGAAAGCACATATTTATTACATTTTGTTAGTGTTACTTACAAGTAACGCGAATCCTACGGATTTGCTGACCCTTTTCTGAAAGAAAATTTAATGTAATTACCATTCAAAATGATATTCATTTGGATTATCTTATATCTCAATCCCCTTTGATTGCATGAAAGCTACGAAATAAACATCCACTCTAACGATGATCGTTTTATAGAAATATCCCTATATAGATTCATACATAAATGAGAAATAGCACTCGTCTAAAGGCTCGCTCAGCTCTTTCTCGTAGAAATCGTGTTTCTAAACTACCATCAAGCTATGCATTTATAAAATTAAAAAAACTGAAGTCAGATTCAAGTTTCTAGGCATTAATTGCCTTTGATCAAACCTCATAAAAACAAATCTTTTTTTGTTAAAAACTTCTCGTTTATTTAAAAAAATGAGCTGCAAAAAATTTTTAGAAAACAGGTTTCAAATTTGAATTCCTCGACCCCGATTACCCTTCGGTTAAATTTTACAGAAAATATTAATAAAATGTTTTTTTGACCTTGTGCGGACATACAATCAAGCAAGCAGACAATTTATGTTTGCAAGACTCTTCTCTACGACAAAGAGAACAAGCAAACCTCAAGTTCGAGCTCTTTGCCTTCGATTAAGTTTGATCAAGTCTAATACAAATATCTGAGCATATTCAGTGGTTTTGGACATTATTTTTTTCTAATCTTGGACTCTGACTTCTTTAAACAAAACTGAGAGACAAACATTTATGTCTTTTTAACCGCAATATTTATCGCTATACGATTGTTTCTTCAAGACAATGGAATTAGATACGGTTCAGATGCTCCAGTTTGTTCATCAAGTTCAATAGCATAGCCAGGTGACGATCACTCCAAACCACAATATTTTTTTTCAAACTAGAGAAATCCGAATAGCTTCTTAAAGTTTTAGGACAACATGACTACATATCTATTTCTGCTTACACTACAATAAACAAATAATACTATGTTAGTATTCACAAATCCTTTACTGGATATGTTCTGTTACATAAAATGTCTAAAAAAGAATTGTTTTTCCTCAAGAATCAAGTCATTGAGAATCTATTAAGATACTTCTAATCTCACTTAATGCATTTATGATAAACCTTTTAAATCAACGTCTAGTCATTTCCATGTACGCTTTATTTTTCTGTTTGTCTTCTGTCACATTAGGGTTCTCATGCGCACAAAAGTAGCTTACTCATAATATATCAATAAGCAATCCAAAAGTTCCAACACTCAGACAACCTTGTATAGTTTCAAACCAGTTTTCAATTTCTCTTTTATTTTTTACAAAATGCTATTTTATAGGATTCTTTATCCAACGAGACTAAGTAGGCTCTTTGAAAAATCCACTTAAATTACTTGAGACGTATTTCAAAACAATGTTTTGAAATAACTTACTGGACATTTGTTAATATACTCACTAAGAAACTAAAAAGGAAAATTATTCGAAAACTGCTACCAATAGATTACATTACATTGTGCCCTAGGAAAAATTCAAAAATCCGGATTTTTCGGAACATCTGGCATCTTTGCCTGCAACATCAGCATGTGTAGAGAGACGGTTCAGTGCTAATGGCCTATTAATTAATGAATCAAGATCTTCATTAAATCCTGACACAGTAGAAGACGTATTACTTGCTCGTTCAGTTCAAAAAAAACATTTAAGAACAATCCTAATTTATTTTCTATATGAAGATCACCATTTTCAATTTCATTATCCTGTACTTATGTGTATTGTATTTGCTGAATCTGTTATTACTTGGCTATTTCATCTAATAAAACTGTTCATTAGAATTTGGTGATTAAAGCCATGTTATGCTATCTGTTGAGTTCCTAGTAATTCACGATAACAGTGAATTTTTTCTCAGTTGATTTATGTAAACAAATTTTTTTCTAGGCATTGCTGCGCCGGGCTGAACCGGACAAGTGAGCCCAGTCCAAGACTTGGATGAGCCAGAATTAAGTTACATCGGGCTAGGCTGGGCTATCAAAAGTGGCCCAACTTCGAGGTCTATTTTGCAACATATTTTCTGTCTTTTAGAAATTGTATGTTTCTTATAGTGACTGTATCTGCAAAATAACAGGCATCTATCAAATGCGTCAACAAAAGATCGAATAGAAAAAACAGAAACGAAAGAATTGAAGAGCTTTTTTTGAAAGCAATTATGGTGTAAGCATGGTTGTTTTTCAATACAGTATTAATGTGTATTGGGCAAAATTTAAAGATGAAATCGATTATTGTAGGTATTAGGGATGAAATAGCTGAGAGAATAAAAAAAGATTTTTATGCTACATCTGACTTTATTAAAATAAACAAAAAGAAAATAACAATAAAAAGAGAAGATGGATCATACCTCGCTTCACGATAACATAACAACGGCATACACAAGAAGAAACATATTTGGGCGTGCTCAACCATAATTTCCCCCATGATACATTTTTCCTATTGTAAGAATAAAACATACTATTGTCCGGGTCGTATAAGAGAAGATCATAGATAAACCTAGATTAGTTCGAACCATACCATGTTGTATCCTTACAATAGTAGATAAATGCTATCAGCTGATCTGTGGGCTCGTAACGCTTCTCTACTATTGTAAGGATAAAACATGGTATGGTGCGAGCCAATCTAGGTTTATCTATGACCTTCTCTTATATGACCTGGACAATAGTATGTTTTATCCTTATAATAGAAAAAAAATGTCCATGGGGTGTCATATGGTTGAGCACTCCCATATATATATTAGAGAAAAAACCAGGAGGAAAAAAAGAAATAGAAACGATCGAATACATCACAAAGAAAGTAACCATAAGATATCAGTATGATATCATTGTTAACAAGGGAAAAAGAAAGAAAGAAAAATAAAGATAAGTGAAACAGGAATGAAGAAAAAAGAGGAATCACAAAACGGCTCCTAAAAGTAGGATAATAACCTTTCAACAAAGTCCAATGATATCCAGATAGCTTCCTTATTTGCATCATTGCTTTTCTATATTCTCAAAATGTTGAATTTGTTTGCTCAACATTCTCTCAGTTGTATTTCTCGTCCCTCTGCTTTTGTTGTTGTTCCATCATCCATTGATACTTCAAACATTCTCCATGTAATTCGCGTAATTTCAAAAACTGTAAAAGGTACAATTAACACTTCTTCTTCGCTAGGAAATGCGGAGATCAAGGCAATGTATAATGCTGAAGGTCTATTTATGATTTCATATTGACATAATGTGGGATATCTCTGGTTCTCAGGATTAAAACCCTGTGTTGCAAATTTCATTGCTACTTCTAGTTTGCGTGAACATGAAGATAGAGTCTTGGTCATAATACGTATGCCGACCTTGTGGTGAAAGAGCTGTTGATCAGTCATTTGAGTACCACGATAACATATACCGTCACAGAAATATGTTCTTAAATCTGGATGTCGTGCAATAATAGCAGCTACGCGTCCATGATTATTCCAAAATCCTTGCAACAGAAAATCGTAAATAGCATTTGAATTTAAACTGTCAGTTGTTGTTGCAGCTAAATCTTCATTTAAACAACGGTAAAATTCTGTTTGCATCGTATAAGCACGTACAATCCTTATTGGATCATCTTCCTTAGCTGCTAGCTGAAATAATTCTCTAATTCTATCCATACGCGGTTGTCCTGTTAACCGTTCTCTATTCTCTAAATAGTCATGGATAATTGTGTGGCAAGAGTATGGCATGTTACGACTACCCGCTTCCAACCATTGACGGTAGCGTTTTGCCTTGGCAACTACATTTGAATCAAATAAGACCCATTCGAGATTTAAGTCTTGCCGCCCGAAACGATCATTGATCGTACCAGCAGCCATCATGTCACGTGTGAACAGACGTCGTATTTCTGTAGTTTTTGCTTCATCAGCAGCTGTTGATCGATCAAAATTTATAATAGTTGGATCAGCCCCATGCTTCAATAATAGTTCAACTATTTTATAATGGCCATAAAATGATGCTGCATGTAATGCTGTATTGTTTCCTGGCCTTGTTATTTCTATACAGTTGATTTCATCAACACTCATTTAACTCAGCATTTGTTTTACTCGATCAAGGTCATTATTCCGACAGGCTAGATAAAAATCACTAAGATGCGACGTGGACATAATTGTTTGACTAGAAAAAATTGTTGTTTGAGAAAGAATATAACATTTCTCACCTGTACTATATTCTATAGTGGCGGACTTTCTTTTATTTTATCTGTATTACAAAAAGAACTATATTTATTTTTCTTCATACCTCGTGATAAAAAAACTTTGCCTTTGATAATATACTCCATGTGTTAAATAGCACAATCAACAATCCTTATCATATGTGACATTTTATGTATACAGCTTTACCACACTCGTTAACAATTTTTTTTGTCAATATGCACTTCGCGAAAGCCATATTGTCGAAATGTAGATCACCGAAATTCGGCGATATAACTTTCAACGATTTATCCTTTTGGCTACAAAGACTTCGAGGGAATGCATATCAGTTATACTGATTTTCGATTATTCACATTTCAAAGACCAAAACTGTCAATGACATTGTAGAATGATAGCTTGTCTTTCTTTTGGTATTCGTAACAATGTATGACATATGTCGAAATAAGCGAAGAATAAGATTGGTCGGCAAAAAGAAAAAATATTTGTGAAAAAGATACTGATATAGATCATCGAAATATTTCGGTTATCTGTATTTCGGCGATATTTTTTTGACAATCTTTCTTTTCGATGATGTATGTTTCGGCGACCTTAGTATTCGATGACTTTCTTCTCGGTGATGAGGTACACAATCACTTTATACTTTTTAGTGTATTTTAGTTGGAACTTGGGAAATCCTTTTTATGTTCCTAAATGTATCGTTCATTTATCTGTCGAACTGTAGATTTTCATCTGATGTGAGTTAAAGACAAAAGTGAGTTATAAAATAATTCAAAGCTACTATATTTCTTTAAAAAAAACAATTTATAGTATTTAGCGAGATGTATACCACTAAAACGATATTACTGAAGTATGTCAGGCGCATACTAGATGTATATGGTCTGCGAAAGCTCACCAGAGTCTAGCAGGGATTACAAGGTTTCAGTCAGGTTCACTGAGGTTGATTAGGGTCTATGAGAATCTGCTAGAGCCAGCTTGGATACACTAGGTTTTGTAAAAATCTCATAGAATCTGCCAGAGTTCACTAGGATCTATTAGAGGTATTTGTAAAATACGTTCTGACTTATTCTCACCCACTCTGAATGCTGTTTCTTTCGAGACTATACTAGTCTATAGAGCTTGAGTTTCTCTATCTTCTAGATCTTACTCTGATCCATTCCCGAAAAAATATATTGATGTTAGACTGCAATAACGTTGAAGATCGATTCACCTCACACACTCTCAGTCAATAGCTTAACACATTCGACCCGACGGGTCCCACCGGTGGGACCCGCCCTATTGTAAGAAAATACTGAATGAAAAAACATTTTCTTCTCTTTTTTTCTTGACTAAAAGGATAGATGGTATGCGTCATCTAACCTGGCACGTTAGTGTCTGAACTGTTTATTACACAGCGTAGTGCTTTTCATTAAAACAATCAAGATAAAAAAATTTGTCGGAATCAGAACAGAAAGTTTTTATTTTTTTGCTGTTGCATTATTTGCTTCCTTTGACTGTTGTTGTCTTATCTTCTCATAACACCCAGCACAACGCCGTCTGACATCGCGAGTAGACGCTTCTATTTCTTGAAGCTTGTGATCGATTAGTTTGCGTTTTAAAGAACTTGCTGATTGTTGTCTTGGGCCATGTTTCAGCTTCTCGATCGGCGTATTAAGGAGTAAAGATTGGACAAGACTTTCACGAAATTGTAAGATGGTCACTTTACTTTTGGTGTACTTTTCCTTGTATATCAAGTAGCTATTGACCAGTGCCGTCCAAAAAACTAATTCAAATGCTACCTTTCGGTACCATTTTACTGATTTCCTGAGAGACGTGTGATATGTTGATAACCGGTCAGATAAGTCAGTACCTTGTCTTCCTTTATTATATCGATCACAAGCTTCAAGAAATAGAAGCGTCTACTCGCGATGTCAGACGGCGTTGTGCTGGGTGTTATGAGAAGATAAGACAACAACAGTCAAAGGAAGCAAATAATGCAACAGCAAAAAAATAAAAACTTTCTGTTCTGATTCCGACAAATTTTTTTATCTTGATTGTTTTAATGAAAAGCACTACGCTGTGTAATAAACAGTTCAGACACTAACGTGCCAGGTTAGATGACGCATCCCATCTATCCTTTTAGTCAAGAAAAAAAGAGAAGAAAATGTTTTTTCATTCAGTATTTTCTTACAATAGGGCGGGTCCCACCGGTGGGACCCGTCGGGTCGAATGTGTTAAAAAAAAACTTCGATAAAACGAAAGCAAATGTTCTCTATCATTTTTTAAGCCCTTATAAGTGTGACTGTAATAGTTTGCTGCGAGACTACACAAGAAGAAACGGTGTTCTCACAGTATTTTCTCAGCCAATCAGATCTGAACAAGGACTTTTCCAATATTATCAAGACAGAACATCATATTGTTTGCGTCAATAAGGAGATTACTTTGAGTTCTGTCATATAGCTTGAGCAACACGATGTTCTGCCTTCATCATATTCGAGAAAGTCCTTGTTCAGATCTGATTGACTGAGATAATACTGTGAAAACACTGCTTCTTCTTGCGTAGTCTCACGGAAAATGATTGTAGTCACTTATAAAGGCTTAAAAAATTATAGAGAACATTTGCTTTCGTTTTATCGAAGTTTTGCGTTTTTTTAAGCTGTTGGCTGAGAGTGAGTAAGGTGACTCACTCTTCAACATTTTTTGCAGTCTAAGATTAAAATATTTTTTCGAGAATGAGCTAGAGTGAGGTCCAGCAGATAGAGAATCTCAAGCACTAACAAGTAGTTTAAGTCTCGGAAGAAACGCCGTTCAGAATGGATCAGAGTAAGACAGTGTATTTCACAAATCCTCCTGAATCAAGTTGACAGTTTGGCTGATAGATAGTAGTTAGTCTATTTCCTTGATACTTGTGAACAAATTATCTAACCCTCGAACTCTTTTTTGAGTCTAGTTGGACTCACATAGGCATGTAGCAACACAGAAACTCCTGAATTTTAGGGTTTGCAGATTAGTTTTTGGGTGTGATGAATTTCATCACACCCGAAAGTTTTGGGGTTGGTACATTTATAGATCCGCAATATCATTTTCTGTTTCTTACTAAGCTGATGTTTATCCTTATCCGATCGATCTGTTCTCCAATGTTTAGCTTCATAAAGATGGACGATAGCTATATAACCTTCGTACACAGATCATACCGGAGAGCAAATTTGCAACCTAGCTCCATATAGTTTCCATAACAACCTCGGAGTATACAGATGATTTTTATTTTTGTTAGACCTATCCTGTGTGGTCTTGAGTATTTATTTCTGAGAAGATTCGTTAACTCCTGGCAAGATCACGCCGAACACCTTCGACTTACTAAAGTCTAGTGTAAATCAGACAGAAAAAAAAACAACTTTCTCTAATCCATTTACATGTAGAGATCGACTGAGCTCATATAATATTCTGCGTGACAAAATGAGAACAGCGTTCGAGAGCTGCATAGGGGTATCCACACGTAGTGGAAGCGACATTTTAGTACCACATATTAAGTTTGATAAAAATTTCTTTTTACATAGGATGATAGAGAAAAAAATGCTCTTTCTTTCTATGCTATTTGATCATACTTCAATTGGCAGTATACAGGGTGGGCCATAAATAACACGGCGATAAGACATTAAAATATCTTCATTGCAGCTTGGGTAAATGGGCTGATTTTTTTGTCAATGATAGAGACATGTTCAAAGTTTATATTCATAAAGACATGCTTAGAGAGACTCTTTGTTAAGTATCAGTAGTGATCTCAACAAAAAAATTTTACTTTTTCACGGATAGGAACAGAGCAGTCAAAAGCCCACGCACAGGAGAAAAAGTTGAATATCTCTGCTATAACTCAACCACACGGGCTGATTTTTTTACCAAAAATAGAGGTATGTTTGCACTTTAAATTTATACAGACACGATTAGAAAAAGCCTTTGTTAAGTATTACTAATAATCTTCAAAAAAAAAATTTACTTTTTCATAGATAGGAAAAGAAAACAATGTACTTACGAAAGGATTTTTCTAGACTTGTCTTTGTGTATATAAAGCTTGGGCATGTCTCCACCATTGATAAAAATATCAGCTTGTTCACTCGAGCCAAAATGAAGATATTCAATTTTTTTTTCGGTTGTGTGGGTTTTTTAGATCATCCTGACAAGTTAGGCTATCGAAAAAGAATTCAATATCTCCATTACTACTTAAGCAAATAAGCTGATATTTTTATCAATGGTAGAGCCATGCTCAAGCTTTATATACATAAAGACATGTCTAGAGAGATCCTTTGTTAAGGATCTTGTTTTCTTTTCTTATCCATGAGAACGTAATTTTTTTTTTGTTGAAATCACTAGTGATACTTAACAAAGGGTCTCTCTAAGCATATCTTTATGAATATAAACTTTGAACATGTCTCTATCATTGACAAAAAAATCAGCCCATTTACTCAAGCTGCAATGGAAATATTTTAATTTCTTATCGCCGTGTTATTTATGGCCTACCCTGTAATAATAAAATTCTATTATGACTAGTTTATCTATCATGTGTAACTGTTATACAGAGTGGTCCATAAGGTACATGTCACTTTTTAATTGTGAATAACTTTTGACAGGAACAAGATAAAGAGTTGCAGTATTCACTATTCGAAAGAGGATGTGTCACTACATAGCTCCATGGATTACTTAATGGTGTCGAGTGAAAATTGAATGATGAATCAGTGATTCTCGAAAAAATAATGATATTACCTGAAGATGGCATAAAGGTTCAATTCTAAGAAGTGGATACTATCTGTGCATCTACTATCCACGTCCAAAGCTTCATTTTCTAGCGTTCCACCTATAGCTTTAGAATAAAAGAAGATAAAACGTTTTGCGAATGAAGCAGTCAATGAGGATCATAAGTAAGCAGATCCCATCTACTTCATAGAACCTAACCTATATGCATATGCCATATTCTTATGATATCATTACTTTTTCGAGAATTAGTGATTCGCCATTTAGTTCTCATTCGACACCGTTAGCCCTCCATCTTCAACCTCATTTTTTGCCTTTATCAACTGTCGAGAAATTTCTGATAAATATTTTAGAATACAACAAATTCTCCTGTTTCTTGTTTTAGTTTGGCATAGAGCTACTAAAAATAATGAACCAATAAATAAAATATGGCTCTGATAAAAGAAAAAACAAAACAAAACAAAAAGTTGAGGTGGGTCCGTTCGGACCTCACAGCGTTAACGAAGGGCTAAGTAATCCATGGGGCTATGTAGTGACACATCCTCTTTCGAATGGTAAATACTACAACTCTTTATTTTGTTCCTATCAAAAGTTATTCACAATTAAAAAGTGACATGTACCTTATGGACCACTCTGTATAACAGTTACACATGATAGATAAACTAGTCGTAATACAATTTTATTATTATACTGGCAATTGAAGTATGATCAAATAGCATAGAAAGAAAGAGCATTTTTTTCTCTATCATCCTTTGTAAAAAGAAACTTTTATCAAACTTGATATGTGATACTGAAATGTCGCTTCCACTACCTTTGGGTATTCCTATGCAATCACCATGGCCATTTTAATCATAGTTATTAAATGGTCATTTGTACCGTAGTTACCATGGCCATTTTGACCACGTTACCAACTGTTGGACAAGCAGACGGACAGACAGATAAACACAGGTGAATTTCGTTTTCTAGACCCTATCCTTTCAGTCTAAGGAGAACTAATCTGTATTAAATCGACACAGATTAAAGTTTAAAATAACAGCAACTGAACAATCAATATATGTGATAACAAATAAATACCTTACTGAGAAAGTAGCATATGCTGGAGTACGACTTTGTATTGTCCGCCAAAAAAAAATTACAAAGCATTTTTTTCACTATTAAAAATATGTCGTAGGCCATACTGAGTATCGCCTAGATCATTTTAAGTACTGAGTTTGGATTAGTCCATTCCAGAAATCGAGTTTGGCCTATGATATACACAATTTTGTAGAGAATTAAACGCTGAACCATCCCGTAAAATCCTTGTTTTAAAACAAGTAACGTTCGTCTATAGACTCACCCAACTCTTTTTCGTAGAAAACATGTTTTCTAAACTACCATCAGGCGGTTCAATTTATAAAATTAAAAAGGCCCGAATCAGATTCAAGCTGATCGACCTCAACTGTCTTCGACAGAACTTTATAACACAATATTTTTTTGTTAAAAACTGGTCATTTGTTGAAAGAATTGATCCACAAAAATATTTAAGAAACTGACCGTAGATTTGAATTCCTCGATCCCGATTATTCTTCGGTCAATCCTTATGTTTTTTTGACCGTCTGCGGACATGTAATCACGTAAGCAAGCAAACAACTTATGGTTGTAAGACTCTTGCCTACAAGAAAAAAAATAGTCTTTCAAATTATTCACAACGAAGGAAGCACACAATTTATTCCTGCTAGACTCTTCTCTATGATAAAGAGAATGTAAATTCTAAATGTAACTTTGGTGCTGAAGTTTTTTCTTAGAATCCGATTGGTTAGCCAAATTCATTGAAAGCGCAATGTCAAAAAACCTTATTGATTGAAATCCAGATCCAAAATACATACATGTTAAACTCGTAAAGTGGTTCCAATATGGTGTCCGTTGAGCGAAAAGCATTTAAGCGAACGGCTTTTCAGCGAAAAGAAATGCGCGAAAGACACAACAGCGAAAGGATTTTCGCCCTCACCCTCACTTTTCGTCCATGCCCTCATCAAGGAAAATTCTTTCGCTGAATTGCTTTTCGCTCTTTTTTTCTCGCTGAAAATTTTCGCTCAAATACTTTTCGCTCATTGGCAACCATACCGTGGTTCCAACTATTTAACTTTTAAATTCAACTATCGAACCATTCAACTATTGCTATATGATAGATTAATGACGCTATTCTAGGATGCTAGAAGCAGTGGCGGATCCAGCAGTAGGCAATCCGACGACCGCCACCCCCTCACGAGATTTTTTTCCTTTTTTTGTAGCAGAAACGAGAAAAAAGAAGTTGTATTGCCTCAAATAGACTTCAAAAATCACTTTTTGATTATGACCGCTACCCCCTCACTGATTTTCTGGATCCGCCACTGGCTAGAAGTACTGCACATAGTGAGGATGCTGCCTGCAGGATGTTAGAAGTGATCCACACAGTGAGGGTGGGTCAGGAGGTGAGGTGGAGGGTAAGGATAGGTGTCGGTGAGAGAGTGAAGGTGACTGAATAGATGGATAGCGGGATAGTTGAATAGTTGGATTTAAAAGTTCAACAGTTGGAACGAGTTAACGAGTTCTACGCTACTCACTCAGTACCAATATCGATTGTGAATTCTCCATAATGTTAAATTGAGGATCTATAGGAGCATAGAGAGTGTAGTCCTATATTTCGAGCTTGAATACAGTTGAAATCACGCACTCGCCTTTTTATTCAAAACTAAACACAAGCCAAGGAAGCCGAGTTCGATTTGTAATTTTGTTAAGTGCATAAAAATAAAATAATACATTTGTTTGAAAATCAAGCTGGACACTGCTTTATCGAAGTAAAAACAAATAATGGATTCGAGCCAAATACGAAATTGATAGTTTTCTGTTTACAGGAATTATTACTAGAATTTGAATAAATTCCAATTCGAATCTCAAATTTTATTGTAGGAGTAAAGATACAATAAATATTTTTGTCAGACATGGACAACAACACTCATTTAAATATATTTTCTTGCGTGCCTGTGATAGCCACTTTAACGGTATAGAAAGACCTTATCAAAGTCCAAAGTAAGGACAAAGAAGCAGCATTTTGAAGCAACTATCACTATCTCCGCAGACAGTCACGAATTAAAAATAGAAACTTGTTAGTGATGTGCAAAACGTTTGACTTTTTTCCTTTTCTCTCGTCACGAAGAATAAGGAAAAAGCTATGTGAATATTTTTTTCCAGATTATATCAATGCCTGGAACAAAATGGGAGAAAATTTTTAATGAAAATATAATGAAGTTAAAATTATGTAGCAAAAGCGATGCACCTGTCAAATTTCTTCTTGATAAATTATCATTGGATGATGATGATAAAATGACTCATGGTACACAACTAAATGAATATCGTATTATTGGACGAATATTCCCAAAATCTGATATATTCAAAGAAGGTGCATTTCAAATTGAAATGAAATTAACAGAAGGTTTTCCATTTCGGCCACCTGAAGTACGTTTTCTCACTCCTATTTATCATCCGAATGTTGATAAGGACGGTAAGTAACACGAAAACAATTTTTAGTGAGAAATGAATCCTTTTTTTCAGGACACTTTTGCCATGAATTGTTAATGGCAACTTCCACATGGACACCGAGAAAGTCTCTGGTCGATGTTGTCAAAGCTGTTGTGGAGTTTATTGATGAACCGAAAATTGATTATGCACTCAGACCTGGTGAGTCGTTGTTTTCCGTTAATCATACGAATTTTATCGTTTTATTTTTAGTCATAGCACAAGAATATGCGGCGAATCGAGCTGGATTCAATCGTAAGGCATTGAAAATGGTTAGAGAGCATGCATTACAAAGATTGGATGAATTCAATTATAAGACATTAGAAATGATTAAACAGGATGTACTACCACGGCAGACGGCACAAGGTATCTCTTTTTTTTATGGAGAGGAAGGGAGAAGCGATTGTATATATTATTACACTGGTGTTCCATTCATGTTCATATGAGTAACAAACTAACACTTGAATATAAAGGATGCTCCAAGAGTCCTAAGGAAATTAAAATGCAACGTTCTCGCATAATATAAGAAAAGCAAACTTTTTGAAACTTTGACAGACTATTGTACATGTTTACTACTAAACAACTAAAGTTTGAGCTCAATAGCTTTCACTATGAATGAGAACCACTAGCAACTTCGTCATGCATTATTTTTTTTCAATTTTCAAGTAGCCAAAGGGATATGAAAATACGAGAAAAATGTTATTTCGACCTCTTTGATCGTTACATATCAGAACTGAAATTTTTTTCTTTTGCATACGTATTTTGGTTTGTGTAAATGTTAATATCAGAAATATATAAAGGTCAATATTAGTCCATTATGATTTAATCAATATAAAATGTCACATGAACTATCTGCTAAAGACAAAACAGAATTCTGTTCTTTCATCTTATATTCAAAAAATTAAATCAATTATGGGAGACAAAACAAAGTACAAAATTTATTCTTCCAGACGAAAATCCACCTTGCTATACAACCGCTAAGGCTTTATGCTTTAAAGTTTCAAGAATACATATTGAAGAATTGAAAAACAACATTAAAATGGAATGAAAGAAATTTAGTGTTTTTCTTTATGTCAACGAATGATAAATAAAATATCAGCACGATTAAAATTAGTGATCGATCAGAATGATAATCAAATTCATGAATACTGATAACTTCATGCTTTTTTATTTTGAAAAACTTTATTGTTTAAAAAATAATAACCAAGATGATGGATAAATTGAAAAACTAGTGAATAAAAATGTTGTTACTGGTTTTCATTCATAGTGAAAGCTATAGAGCTCAAACTTTGCAGTTAGTAATAAGCATGTGTGACAGTCTGCCAAAGTTTCAAAGAGTTTGCTTTTTTTTATATTATGTAAGAACGGTGTATTTTAAAATTTTGTTAGAACTTCTGGAACACTCTTCATCTGAATGTTACATGCAGAGAAGGTTTCGGTCTTTTATATCTTTGTAATCATAATATAATCAAAGTAATATGTTAAAAAATGTTCATGCACCAAGAATGATCAAGCTAATATGAGTTTAACAAACCAGAGAATAGACTTTTATTGAGCGTGTTTCATTGTAGTCCATGCATCATTGTCGACGTCTGATATTCAATGCAACATTACTGTGATGCTATTCACTGTTAATCGTGAAATCTCATCATTAATCGATCTCAAATCAGACATTATCCAGATAGTGACGTGTGCCACTGACGATGAACTCAACTTGGCTGTATCCCAACTGGAGTCTCAGCATCCTTTTATGATAGTTTCATCTAAGAAGCCGTCTGAGGAGCTACTCTCATACACTCACTTGATACGATACTACTATCTTGCAATATCTGCAGAAAAATCTGCACCCAACTCCTTCAACCTTTTACGAGTAACTTTTATTGATACAATTGATGATATCCCTGATAATTTGTATCATCATTTGGGCAAATATTATCGACAAGAAGCCCAACGAATTATAGACAACAAACAAGATCGCATCGGAGCTAAACGTCTCCTCGTTAAATCGAAACGTTGCTATGAAATGCTCGAGCAAGAAACTGAGAAAAAATTGAAAACATATGCAGATATCTTGGTGTCCCAAAATGGTGAAGCATACAGGTCCTCTGAACTCAAAACCGGCTCTAGTGGGGACTCTGGTGAGAAGACCACATAGTTAACATGAATTTCTCTTAAACTCGTTCACATTTGACGATCATTATTTGTCTTCATGTACACGAAGATATGTCATTTATTTGATTTACTCACACTTGATTATCTATATAATAAATCCTTGGTTGCTTTTCTTTTTTTTATCTGACTTTCCCTCACCCTCAAGATTTCAACGTTGTGATTGTTAAATCGAAATTTCTGTTGAAAAACGAAAACAATTAAGAAGTTTTGTCTGTCCTCCAAAAACAAAACACTTTTTATTGATTCTTGTTCTGAAGATTATAAAATCTTGCAAAATTTTACCTCGGAAAACTCAATATTTGACAAACTATTACAATCAAGGCCAAGAAGAACGTTATCTAATGTATTTTCAACGAAATACAAAGAGATCTCTCTTAATTATCATTACTCATTTTATACTTTATTCTACTATTTCAGATTGAGTGCAAAATATATATTGGGCATCCTACGATACAAATCTACATTTTTTTTCGTCGAATTTGCAGTCACTTCGCTTCAATATGGTAAGTCATTAGCGCAATCCTGTATTGTCTGATATTTGTATCAATGGATAGTAGTAAATACATCATAACACACTCCAACTATCGTTTAACTTGAATTTATTATTAGTCAATAAAGCGTATAATTTTCCACTCATAACCCCCTGAACAAGCCATTTTTATAAAAACAAAAATTTCGACAAAAAAGTCAAATATCATTTCAAACGGTCCACTTCAACCCACGCTAACCCATTCTTATTCATATCTCAATGACAACTAATTTTTGACAAAAAAAAAGATTATTGAAGTCACTCATCGGTATATTTGAACTTATTCAAACTAAAAATTACGAAAACTACTAAGAAGTTGTGAGAACTAATGCCTGCGCAGGATTTTAAGAGGCTCAATTACTTATTGAACATCTCAACAATCGTACTAGCTAGTGATCTATAGTTTTCACTAATCGAAACAGGAGATAAGGGGACGTCTTTTTCTTCTGTAATATATAAGATGAACTCAGTTTGAACACTATCATTCATGTAAATTTTTCATGAGAAAGAGTGAAAACGGTATGCTAATACAATGAATTTTTGATTTTGATATTCTCATTAGATAGAGCAACTTGAAATCTGTAGTTCAAGACAAAATATAAATGGTTCTCTTGTTTTTTTCTAATGTTAAGCAACTGAAATCATCTATCTACATGAACAAGTGATAGAAAAATTTTCTAATCTTTCTTTTTACTGAGTTCTCGTATTCTTTATCATAATAGCTTAACATTTCGATGAAAACGCAAAGAAAAATAAGGAAGCATATTGCATCTTATACTATAGATCTCAAGTTCCTCTATCTAATGAGAATATCAAAATCAAAAATTCATTATATTGGCATACCGTTTTCACACTTTCTCAAGAAAGATTTGCATGAAAGATAGTGTTCAAAATAAATTCATCTCATATATTACAGAAGAAAAAGACGTCCTATCGTCTCTTCTTTCGATTAGTGACAACCGCAAATCGATAGTTGGTACAGTCATCGAGATATTCAATAAAAAATGGAGTTTCTCGAAATTCTGTGCAATCATTAAATCGATCTGAAGGTATGAGGATAAAATTAATTTTCTATACGAATTATGTAGATGAGTTGCCTTAATCTCGCTCAAAATATAGCTCAGGGCATCATTGCTACAATTTTTGCAACAGAAAAATCCACACTAGAAAGAACATGTTTTTTCGCTACGAAATGTTCTCCAATGACGCGAAGCATGCCATATACTTCCAGTCAAAGTCAGCCTTTAAGTTTCACCAAATAAAAAATATCTTTAATTGGATGATTCCTCGATCTATTGTCATCGTAGGCCATTCAAGAACCTATACAGCTAGGCAGCACCTGTCCATCAAGTCCGTTTGATGCCGAGCCGATTGCACTGATTTTCGATCCCGATAGAACAATTCAAATAAAAGAAGAAATTTTGCATCCGTTTGGATCTGATACTGTCGTTCACAATGTTGAAGACAGTTATCTGCGTCGAATGCAAAGACCTCAAGAGGTATTCGTGACTGTGGCAATACTACCGACGTCCGATGCAAATCAAGTCGAAACCTTTCTTCAACAACATCTTTGTGTAAATCCACCCGTCCACTTTTATTACCTGATTTTCGCTGATGGCCAAAAGCATGACACTATTTGGCGGAATATATACACCCGAGGACTAGTATGGTGCCATTCGATCACAGATAAATTTGTCTGGGATCTTCGAGAAGCCTGTGCAAAAGCTAATGATCTAAACATTGAGTACTGTGGTTGTCGTGCGCGACAATATGAAAATGGACGTCAAAAGGATCACGCTTATAGTTATACTGAGAAGAGACGCCATCTAGTTCGTCTCCAGCTCATCTATTTAAACGAACTAGAAACAGAGCTCGGCTCAAATCCATAACTACATATGTTAATGTATCCAATCATTGTTTCAAAGACATTGTTTTGTGTTGATTTCATGTGTATGATCCATCCAATCCCTTCTTTTCCGCAAACATGAAAGGCTATGAACGGAAAACTGATATGAACTATGTTTTGTTATGATATCTTGAAATTTATGTTCATCTTAGCAAAGAATGGAGATCGATTTTCTTGCAAAAATGGTTCTATTTGAAAAATTTGAGAAAATCTATATTAATTATATATAGGTGGAATGTTAATGAATTCTACAATCTAACTGTATAATAATTATGGCACAGATACAAGTTTTCTACTGACTCGACTATAGATGTGATGAGTAGTATATGATGTAAGATAACTCTTATGAGGTACTGCAGCATTAAACCGACCGCAGAAACGACTATTGCAGTGGTAGATCAAAGCTTCGCTTTTAATCAAATACCATCCATAAACTGGTTGTTTGCTTTGAAACTCCTACAACAAGTAGAGTTTGGTGAATTCTGATTGCAAACAAAAACCTAAGTCTAGACTCTAGACCCTTCATGAAGACTGACGAGGGAACCGGCCCAACTGATTCATCGCTTTTAAGTGGAAAGGGTATGCATTATGTAGATCCTAATGAGCTATGAATACACTAAAAAAACGTTCGGGTCCATAGCTTATTACAGCGGAGATACTGCATTTTGAAGGGTATTTTTTCTCTCAGTCCCGTGGTCCCCCCTCAGGAACATTAGAAAAGCTGATTTCGAATTTCAAGTTGAAACTTTTCACAGAGATAACTCTTAGAGAGAATAGTGTATTATGAAAGTTTCAGCTTTTTCAATCGCTCCTATTCTGAAATAAGGACATCGGAATCTCCTATTATATAAGTGATATGGAGAAGGTGTTGTTATCATAGTCATATCTTAAGATAGGAATAACGGAAACATCTGAAACTTTCATAATACACTATTCTCTCTAAGAGTTATCTCTGTGAAAAGTTTCAACTTGAAATTCGAAATCAGCTTTTCTAATGTTCCTGAGGGGGGACCACGGGACTGAGAGAAAAAATACCCTTCAAAATGCAGTATCTCCGCTGTAATAAGCTATGGACCCGAACGTTTTTTTAGTGTATTCATAGCTCATTAGGATCTACATAATGCATACCCTTTCCACTTAAGCCCCCCCTCCCCGGGTCAAAAATCTGTTTTTTTTCCAGACCACTCAATCTTGGTGAAATTTTTACTGAATATGTATCTGACTTTGGATAGTCTTCAGTAAAAAAATTGAGTTCATAATATTGAATCTTACGAGAGTGATCCTGATATTAAGGGTCAAAAAATAGGTGCTCGTATTTCAAAGATTTTTCGCAATTTTAACGATATAGACCTCGGGATAGCGTCAAAATGTACACAACACTTGTCGCTAAAGCTTAACAAAGTCGGTTTTTTGAAAAAAAAAAATTTTTTTTTAAAAAGGTTTTTGAAAAAAATCGTGTTTAACTTTTTAGAAAACTCGATTTTTTTGTAAACAACTAAATCGAAAACGAAAATTCCGGCTTTGCTAAGCTGTAGCGCTGAGCTTTAGCTTCATTTTAAAACCTTCCCGAGCTTTCTAGCATTCAAAATGGCGGAGAAATCTTTGAAATACTGACAGATAAAACATAAAAAAACACTTTCGAGAAAAACGCAAAACAAATTTTGACTTTAAGCGTTTTTCTGTGTTAGGCGTTTCGGAAAAATCGTTATAAAACCCTCAAAAATCATCAGAAAACCAATAAATCATAGTGCATTTGAAAGTACAGACTACGAGCTATCTAACTATGTATAAATCTCAAAATCGATATTTTTGACGAAAATTATTTTTTTTGACCCGGGGGGACCTTAAAAATGATGAATCAGTTGGGGCAGTGTCCTCATGAGGTAGAAAATCAACATCAGGCACTTTTTTAGTGCTACGTTGTCTCGAGCTAGAAATGAGCTTTTGCGCTGCTCAACTCCCCGTTGGAAATCTAACGAGGAAACATATTTAGGTGTTCAAATCCTCTAAAGCTCATCTTTTGGCGATAGATAGACTTCAGTGAGGTATGAGAAACCCCAAAAGGATTCGTGCCCTTGCGCCTTTATTCCTGAGATATCAAATTGTCAAGATACATGGAAAATGAGAGTGTAAAATGAAAAGTTATTGTTATTGGAGAATAGTAGAGTATTAAGGTAGAAAGTTTTTTCAGTTATATGTACTGCTCGTGCAACCTACTTTGAATTAAGAGTTAGATCAAATTTTATCAGTCACACATCTACTCGTTGTTCATTAACTCATAGATTGATCAAAATTCGTCATTTTATCGATGATATCGTTATAAACCATAAAATAATGCTTAATGAAAGGGAAACAATGATGCATTATCGATTATATTACTTTCCATTTTCTTTGCTGGTATGTTACCATGTTTTGGTGACAAATTTTATATACTCACATTCTTTCTACCACACCATTTTAGTTTCATTCGCCTCCTGTTCTCTTTTACGTTTAATTTGCACGGTACCACCGTTTTTCTTTTCATTCGCTTGTATATAATATACAAGTGAGATACAAGCAAACAGTCGATATTAGTTTTTCTGGTCTCTACTTCGAAACGATCAATTCAGCAAATGTTGTGAAGGCTTTCGCTGATCGAGTACCGAACCTATTGTATTCCACTCTTTCGAACACTTCGATCACCACTGCTATAACAAATCGTAAATGTGAAGTAACCCAGAAGCTGTGTGATGTACTTGAAGCAATCGCCAATAACCATTCGCACTCCTTCGAGGTCGAAACAATCCTCGATAATGAGTCGGTCGATGACGAATTGATCAATTAGGTAAAGTACGAACATGAAGATAAAGCTGAAAGTGTGTTTGAACCCGATTGGAAAGGCGACGAAGAGAACGAAGAGAAAGCGTTGTATAAAAAGTTTTCACTTGATTACATGATCAAGACAGTCAATTTCTATGATGAGAACAATTCAACGACTAGAAAACAGAAGTGACGTATTCCACACCAAAACTATCTTGCACGGTTTCGTCAGTATCTTGAGAAACGTGGAACGAAGAAGCAAAAGCTCGACAAAATTGATGATCATGTATTTGATACGTTCGAACGGGCTTGGGAAAGAGGCTTCCCCGTGCTTGATATTGTTCTTCATCGATGACCTTTTAAAAAAGGCGTGAATGAGTCTTTATACGATTTCGTGACTTCAAGCTACAGACTGTACACTTTCAAATACAGACGCAATATCATCTCGCGCAAGGTGACCAATATGAGCGATTTGTGATTAGTTTTTATGAATCTGCGAAAGGAATTTGTATATTCTAAAAACTGATTAGAATAAGAAAGAGACAACACTTACTGAAACTATATGTTCCCTACAGATTGTGACGAAGCCCCAGACAGAAAGCCACGAAATCATCACAACTTTGGCCAATCAGTTCGTGGCTGATGTTCGCAAGCTTTTGCCGAAATATGGAGCCGACGACGTTGAACCACAAGTGCGAGAAGATTACAATTGAATCTGTTCGCTCTATAAATGCCACCACCCACAGCTACACAGTGCAACTAACAATCACACTAGATGGTCATCTTTTCTTATCAATCTATCTTTGTTTGAAGGAAGCCAAAGAGTATATGAGCGAGAACGTTCGCTCGCATCTTGTCAAGGCATCGAATGTGATGATCACACGAGCAGCTCTGGAAATCTTACGGTATTCTTAGTCGAGTTTTGGCGTGATCATGCTCTCCTTCCATCACTTGATCAACGCAAGAAGTTTCTACTTATCTTGCGCTGTCGAGGAGGACAGACACACGGAAAGGGATTATACGATCGGATTCCCGGATGCACAAGACTTGAAATATCGAGAAAAATGACGGATCAAATTCAGCCATTGGATGTCTTTTTCAACAGACAAATGAAAGTAGTTCTTCGTCAACTATATGATCATGTATTGCTCGATGAGCTTGACATTAACATGAGCGAACGTAATCATATCATTCGTCTCATATCTCTCAATCATAATCAACTGTCTTCTAAAGTTTTTTGGAGTCTATGGTCTTTTTTAATTCAAATTGATTTCTAAAATAAGACAACTACAGCAAACTCTTCCAAACGAAGCGTTTCTCACGTGGTACTAGGTAGCCTTACTTCAAAATTCTTAGTCCCGTCTATTTCGGCAAAGTCCGCCAAGTCCCACCTCGTCAATCCTTAGTCCCATGTAACATGGGACTAAGCCCTACAGTCTCCAAAATCTAACACGCGCCCTCACCCTCACTAACCTCTCCTAGACCCACATTTCAGTTTGAAATCAAATGTCATTTTTACTTGATGAATTCAGACTGAAATAAAATAGACCATTGTATGGTTTTTTGTGAAATGATCTAATTCGCATGGTACGCCAGTAACTGTAGCTGAAGTGTGTTTCTCGTTTGACACTGCATTATGCGCCGCGTCTACATGTAATATGGTTCCTTTCATCTGCTACAGCTGTTGCTACGAACCACTATGTTTTAATCACTTTTTTTCTAAATTATCACTTTCAATGATTTTCTTTCGTAAGGCTTCTGTTTTTTTAACGATACCATCGATAAAATGACGAATTTTGATCAATCTATGAGTTAATGAACAACGAGTAGATGTGTGACTGATAAAATTTGATCTTACTCCTAATTCAAAGTAGGTTGCACGAGCAATCCATAAAACTGAAAAAATTTTCTACTTTAATACCCTCCTATTCTCCAATACCAATAATTTTTCATTTTATTCTCTCATTTTCTATGTATCTTGAAAATTCGATATCTCAGGAATAAAGGCGCGGGGGCACGAATTCTTTTCGGGTCTCTTATACCTCACTGAAGTCTATCTATCGCCAAAAGATGAGCTTTACAGGATTTGAACACCTAAATATGTTCCATCGTAAGTTTCACCATCCGAAAGCTCTAGAATTTTAGAATAAAGCCACTGCCGAAAACAACTATTAGAGGAATGAATGAACTAGTAAATTTATAAAATTGAGATTGCCGATTTCATATAGTTATACATATTTGTACTTTTATCCGATTTCATATCTATAGATTGATAGTTTAACATTAGATTTCATACTCCTGATCCTTTTAGGTAGTGTTTCAAGATAATAATGTCCTTGTTTCAATAAAATCAATCGAATAATAGGAGATGATCATACGCGGCAGAGCCATTAGGCCTGGGTAGGCTCAAGCCTACCCTATGCTGGCGGAGGGTAGGCTTGGGTAGGCTCAAACTTGGACAGACCAAAGCTTGGGTAGGATTAGGCGTGTTACAAAACTTCAATGAAAAAGTTTTGGGTGTTTTGACTGTCTTGTCAGTATGGACAATTGCAAGCGAAAGTGTACTAGCCGTTTTCTGAAGATGGTATCAGATAGTGTAAACATTTCTTTTTAAAGTAGGATGTCGCTGAGATATGTGGCATCTTTCAATTATGTGATAAGCTAGTTGCATGAAGAGAATACCAATGACTGATTTTGAGTTTGGGGTGGTTTTGGGTATGTTCTTTGTGTAAAGTCTAGTATGCGATCAAAAGATGCCACGGACCTCTGTTAGCGTCCATAATGAATCACTTGGACACAAAACGATGATTAAGATGCGCCTTCTAATCTAACTGGTTTACGACAACTGCCCATATAGCAGGAGGTGTGAATTCGATTCCCACGAATGTCATCTTTTTCATCGTTCTGTCATATAACATCAATGACACTGCTTGTCTCTTTTGTTCTATGCATTACTGGAGCTAACAACCTCAGTGATGTTTCACTGCAAAGAAAAATATTTGCAGTATCTTATGCAATTGTAAAAAACTTTTACTTGTTCACTACTCCCAAGTATTAATCAGTTTTATCAAAGATAAAAAAAGTTTTAGGTGCACACCTAAAGAAGACATCTTACCGAAAAATATTCAGAACAAAAAATATTCGATATTTTTTTTCTCTACAATCGTAGACAGATCTCTTATATACTGATAAGCCATATAATGTAGCAAGCCTGTCATACAGACATTCTTTATGCTTCTCATGTTGTAATTTAGATATTTTTATGAGTTCATCGATATCAACTCGCATTTTTTATGAGTTCTTCACTCAGAATCGAAACACATTTTATGTCTTTGGTTACTCATATGTCTTTTAAACTGAATTAAAAAATTTTTTTTTGCTCCCAGTTCCAAACTTCTAAATCGATATGATGCGAAAACATGATACAAAGCGTTTCCTCAAATTTTAGTAGCGTTTCATCGAAGAAGCATTTTGCTGGGCACACGTTCACATTTCCGTCAAGACGCAACTTTCTTCATTAGCTGCTTATCTACACCGACTAGATTACCTTTTATACTCATGTCAATATTTTTTGAATATAAACATGTTTAGGCGCGATTCAAAAATGAACTGTGTTTGAACGCGACTTTAAAAAATTCTTAAATCGCGACTGAGCGCGTTTGAAGAATGTCTTAAATCAAATCTAGACGCGTTTCCACAAATGCGATACATTGGCAGACGTGCCCCTGGAACACGTTTTATCGAGTGTGTTAATTGGAAGCGCGCATCGGAGGACACATAGCTTCCTTTAAATATTAAATATGATTCTAACGAATGAAGCGGCGGAGATACGTGCCAACATGTATTAAACAAGAATTTAAACGCATGTGGATGCGTTTATTTATATTAATGTCTTCAAACTGTAAACGCTCTCTATATCCATCCAAGAAAAACAATACTGAATGCGTTTACGTGCGTTTCCACCATGTATCGATACAAAAATGTGCCAGAACGCCTACATTTACAACAAAAACACATCTATCTGCATATAAAATGCGTTTCATGATTACATGGCGGCATAGCATTAAAAAATTGCCCTCTCTATTTTTAACCTATCAGCAAGGGTCTTATCAAAAATGTTGAGCCTACCCTAGATTCAAAACGTTCCGCCGCCTCTGGAGATGATGCATGATATGATAATTTGATAGAATTCGTTTCATTTTTCAATCAAATCTCACTATAATTTACTTCTTAATCGTTGAAATTATTTTCTCACTTTTTATTTGTATTTAAAAGTTGATGCAGAAAACGAAAATTTTAAAAGAAAAAATAGTATTGAACAATGTAAGTCTTGTGTTTATTATGTTGTAAATGCGAACTTTGAAATATTGATATTAGTATTCTCGTCGCTTTTTCCTATTGGAATTGCTTTTTTTAGCATAACTGAGATGAATTTCATACTCGTAGGTTTGTTCGCCACCGTTCGCTGCCAACATGCCATGATGATCATCTGTACTATTTTTGTTCTCTATTTGAATACCATCTGTTGTAATCTGGATTTGGGCTCGTTGATCATCTGAACCTTTGAGGATAATTTTAAATTGTACATCACGATTATCAATTAATTCTTTGTATTCGAATTTCACAGGTGTCGATTTGGCATTTTTGAATGTTAAATGAATGGCGTAAACGGCTGAATGTCTTTCTTTCGAGATGACTTTTACTTGTCGGTTTAATGAAACCTAAACGATAATAAAATTGTACATAGAGAAAGAGAAAACTATGAACTTACATCAGGATCTTGACCAGAGGTTAGCGTATGTTTGTCACCTACGGCCATATCAGGTAAAGTTGTTGTTCCGACTAAACGACCTTGTTCTCGAATAGTCAATGGTCCACCAGGAAGAAATTTATCAATCGATTCGATACAATATTTTCGTTGCATCTTTCGTATTTGCGTGTGGCTAGTAAATGGAAGTGTCAGAGCGACACATTTGCTTATTTGAATTGTGGCATCGATGAATGGCAAACCAAATGTTGATTTAGGCAAAAGAATAAATGGTTGATCGATTGAATAGAGATAAAGACCTATTAGATACAATGTTTTTAAAAAAAAAAGTAATAGAGAATACAATATCTACAGAAGTGAAACTCACCTGATAGTTCTCCTAGTGCATTAATGTTTGGTGTCATATTGCACAAGTCCAAATCTTCTCCAGTTACACTAAAGGTCTCACTTATACTTAGACTTCTACTCCTGGATCGTTCACGACGACGTTTCTGTGGACCTTCATTTTGTAAGAATACATCCCCGCCGAACAATTCTGTTCGATCGATTCTATATTCTTGTTTTGTCCCATTTGCAATTTCTGCAAATGCTTGAAAAGTATGTCGACAATCATCAGATAAAATATTCAAATCGTATTGTGGAGACCAAGAGATACCTGAAAACAAAGCATATCATATCGCTTAATAATGATCTTTGATTGTCAACGATATAAATTATAGAAATATTAACAAACTCAATCTGTAAAAAAAACAGTATTTCAACAAAGTTTGCCATTTTTGAACCAAAATGGATGCGATATTGTCCAGAAACTTTTAACGCAACAGATCAATATAATCTGTTGTGTTTTGTTTCTCATATGTCAACTATAAATTACTCGTCAATCACGGAAAAAACTAATAGTATTTGGAAGAAAATATGCAAAGATGGAAAATGCGTAGAGAACATCGACAATCATTCTCTTATATATATCAAAATGTTGTTATCGAAAAAGAAATAAATTTTT
The DNA here is from genome assembly GCA_022393335.1 of Macrotrachela quadricornifera. Taxonomy (NCBI): domain Eukaryota; kingdom Metazoa; phylum Rotifera; class Eurotatoria; order Philodinida; family Philodinidae; genus Macrotrachela; species Macrotrachela quadricornifera. Next base: position 142,693 of record JAJEKB010021564.1, on the reverse strand, counting down.
GTAGATGAAATACTATTTATCTAATCATCAAATGAATTATGTATTGGTATTTCTAATTTAATATAGAAAAAATAAATAACTTACTGATCAAACATAATAGTTACTGACTATCCATTTTCATACTGGCAGTTTCATTTCTTTCCTGATCCATTTCATACAATACTGATCAAATTGTACTAACCATATTTCAACGTTGAATTACAGAAACTAGAAATTATGATAAACAGTCATGATATCATGGCCGATATTAATAAAACCTTAAACGATGAGTCCAGAAAACGAAATTTCATTCGTTTTGGCTCGATCGGATTCAAATCAAGATTGATTTTCACATCCAATTTCTTATGTAATTATCTTAATATTCGATTATTTATGTGACTTACCATGAATTTGATAGCTCAATGTTGCTTTTCCTTGTTGTTTTAAAACATATGTTACTTCCGTTCCTTCTTGTTCTGGAATGTTAACATATTCCAATTCGTGTCGTTGGGCACGAAAATATCGATTTGTTTTTATATCTTGTAAAAGAAGATCATCACTTTGAATAACACGACATTCTTGAGGTTCGACATTTAATTGACGTTGAACAAAGATCGTTTGATTTTCAAGATTATTTGCTTTAGGAACGACTTGTTTCGATTCAATTTGAATACCTTCGATTGATAGTGAACCTTTTGCAATATTTGTAAATACATCTCGTGAAAAATACATTTTAAAATTCTATATAAATAAAATAAAACTTGTTTTAACCGAGTTTAATCAATGAACAAAACTTACTTTTGGCGCATTGAATTGTTGACGAATTTCTGTGAACGACGGATAAATACGTAGTTCTGTAAAATTTGGCATAACCATTTCTGTGTCAGTCAACATGATGATTGTGCAAAAAACAAATGCCGAGTGAGAATAATGTGTCAGCTAAAGTTGTGCTCCGTTCATAAAATGTTTCTTTTGCCGTCTATGATTTTATATAAATAAGAACAGAATTGCACAACACGCATGCCAGATACGAGAAAAGAAAATTGAAAAAGCTTCTACGCCTCAATACAAAATTGATGAATCATACGTTTTACTCCACTAGGATTGTTGGAGTAAGATGTCGCGTATAAACATTGTTTGCATTTTCTTCTTATCGTTATACATATGTAGATATTATCCTTTCTATTATTCATTCGAATAAAGATCATTAAAACACTAACAGATAGATTATTGTATTATTTTTCTAGAATTGTTCTTAATAAAACGAGAGTTCAATGAAATATTTTCTATCTTAAATAATCTTGAGTTGCACGAGTAATATAAAGGAGAATGAAACTCTCTTGCTGATGACAATCGTACTAATTCAATTTATCTGAGTGTTTTTTATCGTGATGGACAATCGAATTGCAACACCTAATTTGGATCAAATACGACAAGAGACGTATACAGATCTTGCTAATAAAATAGAGCCAAAATCAAAATAATATCGAATGTAAAATTTGACTACATTATAAAATCGTTTCCATATGCTTCTTAATGAAATCCAAGTATTTACCCATGAAAATGATGATGATAGATCTTGGATAAAGATCAATGACTTCCATGGTTGTATTGATACGACTCACTATACTACATAAAAGATGAGTTCTTGTTAAATTCAGATTCAATTCTTTTTTTCGTTAAAATGACTAAAATAATGGTCGATAGAGTTATTCAAAAAGATAAATTCGTAAAAAATCAAGAGTGTATAATTATAAATTGAATAAATATGCTTTCTAGTCATCTACAAACGAGTAATAGAATAATTACCTCGTATATTTTTCATTTTATTAATTATCAAAACAATTGAATATGTGCCTCATATTTAAAGTAGAATCTTGTTGTGAATTTTCGCACTCTGTTCATCCATATGGACACCCTAATCTGAATAAAAGCGAAATGAATTACACAAGCCTATCTTTACTAACAGGTAATATAATTGCCTAACATTCGTACGAGATTGCATTATTCATAAAGAAAAATAATTGCACAATATGCATATAAATGCAAGTGAAATATGACATAAATATAAAAGAGAGAGACGAGCCGTGATCGGAAGCCAAACACAACTCATGCTGTGAGCCTGAAGCATTGCATCCGGTCCTTTCGGACCACGGTTTCTGATTAATTCGACACTCGTCATCCTTTTTTTTATTAAACAATATGAAATATTTATTCATCATACTATCGAAGATGGTTTAATGTGAGAGTGTTCGTTTTTCAAGAACTAATATCAAGTTCAAACATTTATTTCTATAGCACAATTGTTAAAATAGATATTTATATTTGAAAATGATTATTTTTAATAGCATTGAGTACCGCAATTCCAAATTCATGAGCAGATGCTGGATTTGCTCCAAGAATAACTGAAAAAACAAAAAAATAAATAAAAAAGAAAGAAATCGAAACAAACGTTGTCCATCAATAGTAACACAAGATCCCCAAAGTTTTTCATTTCTTTGATAATTAGCTCCAAGTTGTTTGAGACGCGTTTCAACAAGAAATGGAATATCATTTGTTGTTTTTGTTTGTTCTTCTTCTTGATTACCATATGATGTTGCTTTTCGATTAAAAAATATTGATTTACCATTTTCATCATTAACATTAACTAAAACAAAACAAAAATTTGTTTTTTTTTCTTTTAATTTAAATTTTTTTAACTTAAAGCAGCAGGTCCATGACAAATAGCTGAAATTATTTTTCCTTGTTTCCAAATATCTTGAGCTAATTTAATATTATTTTTATCATCAGGTAAATCTAGACAAGGAGCATAACCACCAACATAAAGTAAAGCAGTATAATCATTTGCATTACAATCAATTAATTTTTTTGTATTTTCATAACCATTTTTAGCTTTTTCATCAGATAAAAATTCTTTACATTCATTATCATCTTTATATTTTTCAAGAGATGATGGATCTAATGGAGCTTTTCCTCCTTCTGGACTTGCCCATTCAATTGTAAAATATTTTTCTAATATATTATATGGATGAGCAGCCTATATATTATATACAAATTTTTATATAAATAAAAAAATATTTATTCATATACTTCAGGTAAATACCATCCTGTTGGCTGACCATTTGATAATTGACTACAAGAACTCAATATAAAAAGAAGTTTTTTTGCCGACATGCAATTTTATTATGAGAAACGAAAGAAATCGACTCTATTTAGAAATATTATTAATAAAAGGAAACAGATTTGTCTTTTTATTGATTTTACTGAATAGTTTACTACCAAATGGTGCACGATATCAACTGAATCTGACAATACAAATATATTCATTTGACACACACACACACAAATTTATTATGCATTTTAATTTCGAAATAATAAATCTTCTAATTAAATAATTAATTGATATTAAAATATCTCTTGTATCAAATACAAGATGTTACATAACAAAAACTGGATTTATTGATATTAAATGATTCAGACTATGAAGAGCTTTAAACCCTTATGATTTCGCACTATGTTTTTATATGAAACCATAGGGTTTAGTAAAAAATTACAAAGGTTTCGTAGATTTTAACAATCATTTATTTAAGCTTTTAGACACCTACGAAACCGTTTTGGAGGGTTCGGTAATGTTCCTTTTGTTTGGAGTGCAGCCTTCTTGGAACCATGATACTCAAGAAAGCTCAGAATCACGCACGTTCTTAACATATTCTTTGATAGTAGGATATTTGAGAAATATTGTTTGCGATAAGCGAATTTCAATTTCGTTCGTTGAAATGCTCATCGTCGTACAATAATTCCGATACTTAGCAAGACCCTTAAGCAAGAACGAAACGCGTCGTAAGTAGCTTGAAATTATTCTGTCATTCGAGCCTACCCACGCCTCGAGACTTCGCCGCGTATGCATACGATAGAATATGAAAAGTTCAATGTGTCATACTATGATATCGAATGGATAAGACCAATACGTCATGTATTGGAAGAATTCCAGCATAGACATTTGAAATTATGATATTAACGAAACTTTTATCATCACCCTCAAGACTGACTTAGCAAGTATATCTCTCGACGATAACATTGATGGTGAGATGCATTCTATTCTTGTTATCTCGATTCTCTGCTGTGCTTGGTTATAGTCATATGAAAAAGATCAAACATTTATCATGTTTGCTTATAAAAACAGAAGTTTGCGACGATTAAAACATAAAGCGCTAAAGCATTTGCCTAGAAACCATGTATGGGTCTTATGATTTTATGAACGTTAACAACAACGATTACAAGAGTAGGGGCTACTGTAGAAGAGCATTGCTTCCTATAGGAATGCTCTTTCTTCACATTGGTTTAACAATTTACTTAATATTTAACAATGGCATTAACTATAAAAGGTACAAAAACCGTGACCAATACATAGTCTACCATGTTCCTAATACGACTGAGAACTATTATATTATCAGAAAAGGTATTAATGACACTGCACTGTGTTCATCGGATGCCCTATTTACTTTTAATGTAACAACCGTGTACGAAAATATTGTTAACAAGCACGGAAGTCACAATATCATGTTTGTTACTGTGTATTGGTTTAGTTTGATTGTCTCCATAATTCAAAGCTTATACGGTATCGTTTTTGGAATAGTAGATTTACGTTCGTCAATTGAGCGATACCATTATTCAAGCATGGATAGGAACAATCCATGTCTCTATGTATTTATCAAAATGGTTCTTACTCAATTTCTAACCAAAGGATCATTTATCTTTCCGACTTATTTTATCAGTATTTTTGATTATACACAAATATGTCTGCCACATCACACCAAATTATCATTGTTCATTCTTCATCATACGTATATTTGCATTGCTGTGTCATTAGGTAGCATGATTCATTTAATACTATGGACAATATTCGATTATCTGCTACGGAAACATAAAATTGATGGTAGGGATGTTGTAAGAAAAATTATTGATTGGTTCACTTGTTCCGACAATTGCTTTGCTTCGATTACAGTTATTTTTCTCGTTGTGGTCATTGTTGGAATAGGTGTCTATGGCACATTTGTGTGGACAGTATCCTTGACAGAAGACGTTGTGAAATTGAAAGCCATTATAATAGGACTTCATTGTGCCCTAGGTGTTATTAACGATATAATAAAACACTGTCACGGCTGTTCTTTATAGGTAGTGGCAAATCGTGACATCTCTTCTTTGACTATATGTATATTGTGATGAGGGTTAGATATATTGTTTCTATTGGTAAAAACGATAAAGAATATCTTGCTGCAGAACAAAGAAAACAATGATTTTTGATATTGAACAACAAATTTAACAGATTTGAAGGAATTTTATACGTTTTTTTGGTATAGAAAAATAAAATGTCGGAAATTCAATTTCGAAATTATTCTTGCTTTTGCATAAATCAGAATTGAAAATCAAGTGATATTAAATGCGTAAGTCACATTGAGTGGTGATGATATGGCTCTTTTTTTCCTGCTTGTTTGTCAGATGGATCCGATCTCATCATAGATGAATATATGAGTGAATGAAGAATATAAAAAGTAGGTAAGGAATAAAAGAAGAGAGGCAAATGAAAATGATTTGGTTAACAAATATATTGTTATTAATAATATTAAGGTGAGCACTAGTTTTTTTATGATCATAAAATGATATAATCTGATGATTGTGTTTAGTCTTTTAGGTATGTTTTCTATTTTTGATGCTTTCATCTGTTGATTGTTCGTTACTTGATTAGATCAAGCTAGAAGTGAGACATGTCAAGGTGTCAAACAGTATGATCAATGTTCATTAAATATAGCATGTGGTTGTCTTCCTCTGATGAATAGTAACAATAGTAGTATCTGTGCTTTTCTTCATATTCAATGTTCTGAATTATCTTCATGTGCTCATAATAATCGAATATGTTACCGTCCTGATCATGTATGTGTGAATCATCCTCGATGTCAAAATGCTCCTTTATGTTATCCAACAAATATGGCACATCAAGCTGTATGTCCACCGATACCATCGGTGACAACGAGTAAGAAATAAAACTAAAGAATTTTTGATGATCATCTTTTCATCTTCTAGCTCGACCACCAGTGATACTCGATGATGGTATTTGTGCGAGTGCCACATGGAATCAAAGTGGAATAACTGTAGCTGGAGGAAATGGATTGGGACATAATTTGAATCAACTTGATGAACCTTTAGGAGTATTTGTAGATGATGATAATGTTGTCTACGTTGTGGATACATTAAACTTTCGAGTTGTTAAATGGTCACCAGGTGTATCTAGTGGTGAAGTGGTAATCGGTGGAAATGGAGAAGGTAATCAGACTAATCAATTACATTATCCATCAAAAATGATTATTGATAAGGATGGAACTATATTTATTTGTGATAATCGGAATAGACGAGTTCAACGATGGTTTAAAAATAATGATCATGGACAAACAATTATTGAAAATATTTTATGTTGGGGACTAGCAATGGATAATCAAGGTTCATTATATGTTTCAGATTGGGAAAATCTTAGTGTAATAAAATGGCCAGGCGAGCAAGTTGTCGCTGGGAGAAATGGAGCAGGACCAGCACTCAATCAACTCTCGTATCCTTGTGGAATATTTGTTGATCAGGATCGATCGATATTCATAGCCGATAATGGAAATCATCGTATTATAAAATGGCCTGTTGGTGCCAAAGAAGGCATTGTTGTAGTTGGTAACTTTCAATTGGAATCACCAGAATCAGTCATTGTTGACCACATGGGCACTGTCTATGTTGTTGATCATGCTAATCATCTGACACGTTGGTTAAAAGATTCTCAATCTGGTAGTATTATTGTTGGTAAACAAGGTGAAGGTGGTGGAACAGCTCAATTATCAGATCCAACAGATTTAGTATTTGATCGACAAGGAAACTTGTATGTAGTCGATAGAACGAATAGTCGTGTTCAAATGTTTACTATTGACAAAAGTTCCTGTAATAATAGGATATGAAAAACAAACGTTATCCATTGAACAATTGATACTTGTCTCTATCATCTTTATTTAGTGTTGAATTAGAGATTTTTTTTTCAAATGATTAAATCAAAAATAGAAGGAAATCATTATGTATGCAACATTTAATAGAGTAAGAATAATTTGCTGATATTGATGACTATCTTAAGAGTAAGAGACATTAATATTATATTGTTTTCTATCCAATAATCGAACTATTATTTGATTATTCGTGAATGATATGATAATGATGTGAAAATCAGTACTATATTATTCCCGATGCATTGGTGGTAACATAAACAAGTTGCCAGAAGGACTCATTAAAAAATAGTCTGTATAGATGTATTAAAATATTTTTGAAATAACTCTTAGTTATTCATTTATTTTTCTTTTAATTATTATAATGATACAATTTAAATAGATTCAATCAAATAACAATGATTATGGAAGCACGTTTTGTTTGATTAGTTGCTGCACATCGTCAGTATTGCGTGTTTTTATTTGAACTTGATCGAAGCCTGTGCTATATTGAGTTTTGTCGTGCTAGCCAGGTCATTTATCAAACACTTCAATGCGTTTAGATGTATACTCAATCATCAATAGCTGATTCACAATACATTCGTATAATAGTTTGGGGTTCTGTGAGAAGTTCACTTGCTTCAACCACAGGTGGACGAGAGTAACTGTACATTCGCTCGGGACTAAAGTAGGCAATCTCGCCGAAAGGTTCATGAAAATTACTATAGTCTTTCTTTTAGATAAAAGCTCGTTCAAACTAACTTCATAAAGAGAGTGAATGACCTTACAAAGCAACAAAAAAAAACATGATAAAAGATAAAATACAGAACCGACATCTAACACACGATTTCGAGAAACTATTTTCTCTTGTCATCTTTTTCTAATTGATAAATGAAGGAAGAGTGGTTTATTATTGTATCTATTCGTGATTTAATTCATACGAACAAATGATGTCATTTAGCGTTACTGTTTTTTGTTGATTATAGTATTGCTTCTCTAATATAATAAAGTATTAACTTCGCTTCTTCTTTTGAGATTGTTAATTTTGTTTGTATCAATATTTGTGACTTGAGGATACTGATAAATGTAGTCATTGTTAATTGCCAGTAATCAAGATAACTGTACCTTATCATTTCAACTGCTAGTGCTAGAATATACACAGGTGAGAAATAAATTTGAACTGAACTATAGTTTTTTTATGTATATAATTCGAATATAGTAGATGAACAGATATTGTCGCATTGAATCAATTGATTAGAGACAGACCAACAAATTTTCCGGTATTGACTGGTAAATATCGGTGGAGTTCTGAATTGTTTTAGAAGTATTTCACATTCTATACACGATTAATCGATAAAAGCAACACAATAAATTTGCAATTCTTTGTCCATCATTTAGATAACTGATTAATGAAAATTTTCCACGGAGTTGTACTTGAGTAGTTTTTTACATGTTATCTCTTCTTTGATATTATGAATTGCCATCCGTATTTGTTATAGTCTCATTCTGAAATTCTTTTTGAAACTCTTTTGAACATCTTCTATGCGAGAAGAGCTTTTATTTGATGTTCCACACGATTTATATAATTAGGAAAATCCAACATGATCTGTTGTTTCACTTGATACGATACGGCCAATTGAGTCTTCATCTTTTCGTTTGCCAAAATCATTTATTCTTTCGTGATAATCTTCAGGGAGGAATTCTCCTCAAAGTACAGCTGCAAACGAAGACACACTTCACTACCTACGACGGCAGTGAGAAAAAAAGCATTGATAGAACAATATGTGACTCAAATTCAATAAGCAGATATCGATCGATGGTTATGTGGCGCTCTTTAATCCTAAAATAGAAAGTGTTGAAACTTTGAACTTTACATGAAATCATCTGATTATTGTTACAAATTTAACAATCATTATCAAATATATGTTGCAATAACTATTATTTATGATTGAATTTATTAATCTTATTGCTTCTGAAATATAATTTCTGTATTGATAATCGACTGCAGCAATAACTGTGCTATTATAATTTAATACAAAAAAATCAATTATCTTGAGCCTGTTGAACCCACAAAAGAAAAACCATTTTAAATATCTACAATATACTCATATTTCGTTGTAGAACAGAAGACACCAATTCGACCCGAAATAAATGACAATTTATTATCATTACCTGATACTTTAGTTATAATCAATTGATTAACAAAGTAGTAACATTAATCTTGAGCATATAATGAAGACTATTTATAAATGCCCAACCTATTTTGTCCGAATATACAATTATTCGTTATTGAATAAGAAATATCAAGCCATTGAAAATCATATAGAGACAGTTAAATAGTGCTGAAAACATTGTAGAAATACTACTACTACTACTATTTAGATTTCATCAGATACGAAAACTATAATATTAAGAGAAGAATTGGAAAATCGAAAAAAGCTTTATAAGAAAAAGGAAAGTATTTCAAAATACATAAGCTTTGAGTGGATGCTTCAGTTCAGTTAGATATTTTTCTGGATAATCTACGTCTCTAATGTCTCTTTAATAAATTCTGGAATAAGTTTAGCACAAATTTCACTTCCTGGTTCTGTGAATGAAAGATAATGCATGCCACCCTCGACGACCTCGTATTTCCATAAGTTGGGTAATTTTGAACTCCAATCTTTTGCATCTTTGACCGAAAAGAATTGATCATCCGTTCCATGTAATACTAATGCTGGTACGTTGATTTGACTCAGTCTATCTTCGATACTTTCACGATTAAGAAGACAATTTAATGCTGGATCATAGCCTTCAGGACCTGCAAAGCGTTCAATCCACATTTGCTTAACCTTTTCATAAACCTTCTCTCCTACACGTTGAGGACCACCGAATGATGCTGCTTTGGTGAGTAGATCTTCTTCCGAAGGTATTTTTGTTTCACACCATTTATCGCGACGCTTTTGTAAAAATATTTTATCTTCCTCCGATGCTGCGTAAGCTGAAGTTCCGAGTAATATAATACCTTTGATTCGTTGAGGTTCGAGTAAGGCCATTCGGAAGGCTATAAAACCTCCTTGTGATGTTCCAAGTACATAAAATTGATCGAGACCAAGTTTAGTAAGGAATTGTAATGAATCTGATGCAGTGTCCCAGAAAGTAAAATCTTTTCCACGACCTGTTGTTCCTCCATGACCATGTTCATCGATTGCTATTAGATTATAAATTGAATAACGAGGATCATTAAACTGACGATCATAGAGACGTGAATCCATTAAAAAAGAATGAAACATGACAATAGTTGGTTGTGATTTATCAATTGGCTGAGAAAGACGATAGGCAATAGTGACACCATTGTCAAGTATCATTTTCAATAATTGCTTGTCTGACATACTATGTTGAAGTTTTGAAAGATGTTTTCAATCTGTATTCACGTGTTATAAACCGAAAGAAATGTGTTGCTTGTTGATAAGAATGAAGAAACAAAAAAAATGATTATTATTTACGTTCTTCTATAAATGTTTGCGATAAGAACATAGAAAATGATTCTTTTGTTCTATCCGAAGGTAATATGCTTTCAAGGACAATGTTTTATTTCGGTTATTTAGGTTGTAAAACTGGTTTTTTTTCTAATTCGTTCTCATTGACTTGAACGGTTTCCGAGTTTTTTCTTGAATTGATAAATGAAATTTTTACCAACATACGTAGGACACTACAAAAGTTTCTGCGCCCGACTCCTCTAGTTGCCGTAATTTGAGGACATCTATTTTATTATAATGTCTAAACTTCGACGGATTATCTATCGTTGTATTTTTTCATTTCTTTTGAATCATCCTCACATCATTTTCGATATGAATTTTCAACTCTCATGTGAACAATTTCACACTATGATTTTATATGATTCGAAAATTGGTTTAACATACAACGAAACCCATGTCCCTTTGGTGCAAACATGGGAGAACCAAGCACCTTGTGAAGGGTGAGGGTGAGGGGTGAGCGTCTACTTCTAAATTTGACTTGCGAGCCGGTTTATAATGATCTATGGATCTAGATAATATTATTATCCATAAAATGAACAAAAAATTATTATATACTGACTGTTCTTTTAGATTAAACAATATACACAGAGGATGCCAAATATTGGTGAAAAAAAAAGACCGGATCTAGAAACTTAATTTGTCTCGGATTCAAAAAAACATGAGTTCACGGGTCTCTAGTCATTATTCTAGAAATATTTTTAGGCTTTAGTATAATCATCAAACTATATTATTGTCATTAAGACTCTGCATTGTGTTTCTTTTTGACTTGATTTTTCTTTGGAAATAAGTTTGAAAGCTTTCAGGATTGATCATAGTTATTAGATAAAAATGAAAATGTATTCTATTGATTGTTCATTGAGAAAATATCAAATTAGTGAACTGAATTTTATTTCAATTATAGTAATCAACGACATCGACATGTCATCTTTGTGAGTATCGTTTTCAACAAACTGACGAGAGCTTTACGAAATACACGACCTCCACTCAATGTGTAAATATAGAATGGCATTCCACAAGAAACATACACGAAAAGAAGAAATATATTAAAAAGCAAGTTTTCAATAGTATTTTGCAGTGTTGATTTTGGTAAATTTTGAGTTATGGTTGTATAGAGTTTATATATAGCCATTGGAAAAGTAAATAGAAGAATGAGAAAAACTTGAATAAATAGCATGATCAATAGATGACGATCAGATTTCTTTCGTTCAGTTGCATAACCATTACCAGTCGTCGCTGATTCGTGACCATTCATGATCATAGTGATTGGTTGTATACGAGATCGAACTTTGCGTACATTTGAAATAGTCATCCAACCAAAAATGAACATAAATATTAATGGAAATAAAATACTAAAAAGAGCAAAAGTTAGATCTGATACAATGCTGCACAAGATTGTTCTCGTATAACATTTAATTGGCGTATTGGTTAAATTGGCTTCGAAACAATAAATTTGTTGTGTCTCAATAATTGAAGAGAGAACGACAATGAGAATTGTACCACGTTGAGCATTTTTCAATGTACTTTTTCTTCGTCGATTTGCATCTATATTCGATGAAAGCCATCGGTCAACAGTAGCCAATGTAATAAGCCAAGCAGAAATAGTAATACCATCGAATAGGAGAAAAGCACGAATTTTACAGAGAAATTGATTTGTATTTGTTAGATCAGCAGACCAAGTTGATAAAAATCGAGAAATAACGCCTGCAAGAAGAGCTATGAAATTGAATATTGATGAAACAAGAAAAAGCCATGTACAAGAATTTAAACGGAGAAGACGTTGAGACAAAACCAATATATTGAGAGTATTACCCACAATACCGAAAAGAAAGATAAAAATTCCTAAATAACGATTCAGTTGAACTATACCAATGTTCAATGAAGTAATCAAACTTGTGTTCGATGATGATGATGACATTTAATCTTATTTACTGAATTAATAAGTGAGGAAACTAAAATGAGTCAATATAAAAAAATTATTCTTATTTCTCAAATATTCTCTTATGGCAACACATTCTCATTTGACTACACCAGACTCACATTAATGGAAAAAAAACTCGTAAATGACTCACGAGTACTTAGTAGTTACACGAATATTTAATGTGATAAGTTTAAAGTCTTTCTCGAATTTTTTTAATATAAAAAAGTGGGGAAATAAAGACCTCATCAACATTTTCTTTATATAGTGAAAATGAGTATTAATCTCCTTTATGCCGTACTATTCGGCAAGAACATCCTGTATTAGTTTAACGGTCTGTTTCATTCTACTCTCATCTCTATTCATTTACTTTGAAAAGTGAAATAGTAATGATAACATAGCTATTCTTTTGAATGAGATGCATTCATTATCTCTCTTGTATTCATGGAATTCACAATTTAAATATTGACAAGTTGTCATTACTGTTCATTTATCTCAATTACGACGATTGAATGTCGCTCAAATGATTTTACTTGAAAACCAGCAGGAAATATAAAAATCATGCATTTATGCCTTTTCTTTACCCACTGTGAAAATTGTGCATTCATTTATTAAAGCTCAAATACAACAATAATTAGGAAAATATGAGAGAAAATAACATAACCACAACAGATCTCAGTCTCAAAGATGAAATGGTATTGTAAAATAATGTTATATTACTAAACATCATAATTTTTTATATGGAAACATAAAAGAGGGGAGAAGCGGTATGTTGGCTGCTCATTCTGCCTCTTTTCAGCTAATTCGTCTCGAAAATAAATTTCATCTTTTTTCTTCTTTTTCTCCGAACCGTTGGTGGAATGGCAGGATATATATATATCTCCCTTGTAAATACAATCTTTGTAATGATTTTCAATCGTTTGAGAACGGTTGTACGTACGTGTGTGTCCTACTTAGAACAATTCGAAAGATTCATTCATATCAACACCATTTTCATTCCTCATAAGATTTAATTGTTGAGAAATTGCTATGACGAAATTTTATGCACTACCAAGATCAGTGTATACTCTTTTTGGATTAAAAATCCAATGAAAATATCATGATTTTTTAAAAAACAATGCATATCTTTTATAAGTGAACCGAAAGAATTGTGATTGGGCCAAGCAAGCAGTATAAATCGTTTTCAAATATAATCAAAATATCTCTTCTCAAAAAATAATGATAATTTTGTCTTGTGACAATGTCTCAACATAGTATATTTTCACAATCTACTGTTTATGAAAAACAAATTAAGATTATTACCTTTCTTATAACAACTGAGAAAATTGGATCCATTGTTCCTACTATCACAGAAAGTGACAAACATATAGTAGACATAGTAGGGTTAATAGGATTTTTATTGCATGTTTAAATAGTGTTCCTATTGAAATGGAAGAAGTCTTTGTGCAGAGATCCTTGATGATAATGATGAGTCTCTTTCATCCACAATCTAATCGAAAGCGTTTCTAATCGCATCATACCCAATCGTTAGCGTTCTGCAATAGAGTCGAGAATCTCGGAATAGGTAGTTAACAAATCATATTAATAATTAACTAATTCTTAAATGTTAAATCAATTTATTTTATCGAAGCGAATTTTTTCAAATGAAATAATTGCTCCATAAAATCTATGGCACTTCATATTCGAAATCTTTATGAAATAGTCAAGTGAACAACGCACTTATTTTATCGTTGTAGTTATTCTTTTTGTTCATTGAAATATACTACTACTCGAGATTAGCATACTCCTTACATTCATTTCGTCATCTCATATCTAATGTTGTTTTAATAGCTTCTGGAAGATTCAAATAATTCGTTCTTTCACTTTCGACGCTCTTTTGAATTTTTTTCTTTTTTCTTCTCTTCCTTTTTTTCTCTTTCGACTTCCTTTTTCGTCAAATTAAAAGGGGAAAGTCATAAAAACCTTGCTTCAAATTTCCGTTAACTATTAACACATCATTATATGTGAATTTCATAAAGAATTTATACACTTCTATCTGATATTTCTACAATTGCAGAGCTCGTTAAAATCACGGTAAGCAACATTGTTCCTATCATGAAGAAAGATTCAACTCTATTCACCATCTACATTGCTAAGATATATCTTGAATATTTTTCAGTTATAAGTGTTAGAGAATTGTACGAAGGTGTATTCATTCATATAGATATACCAGCAGAAAATATAAGTCTCTAGCACTGCTGAAATTTTTCTGGTTTGACAATAAAATAGAGATAACTGTCTTCGCTTATCTCTGCAAGTATGAATGTCGAAATTTTAGTTGCTATCGTTAGCGATAAAAAATAGAGGGTAGGAAAATGTAGCAGAAGGTACCAGTTCTTTTTTGACTCATTGTAGGAAATAAATGAATATAAAAGACTCAAAATACTTCTATACTGAGTAGGTAGAACAAGACGGTATGTATTAATTTGATAGAAAGAAAAAAAGTGTCGGAAGAAGAGAATATCAAAAGCACTCTTAATGTTAATTCAGCATACACTATTCGCGTATTAGTGAAGGATATAAATTCTGTCATAGGTTATTTACGCAGTGTTGGTGAAAGAATTAATTGAAGCTGTATTAATGGCGCATTCGATATATTTTTCTTCCGGCAGTTTTTTTTTCATTCTATCAGATCTATGCCATTCATACAAGGTGGTCCAAAAGTCAGTTCTCCGAAAAAAAATTGAATATCTCCATTACAGCTCAAATAAGCAAGCTGAAATTTTTTATCAATGATAGAGGTATAATCAAGATTTATATCCATAAAGGCTAGTGGCGTAACCAGAAAAAAATTATAGGGGGAGAGGAGGCATCACTCCTCTCAGAGTTTTTGCGCTCAGAGATGTCCAAAAGTTTTTTTCATCAGAACACAAACTAATTTCGAGAAGCTCTATAAATTATCAAAGAATTATGCATAATTTTTTCCGCGAAGTGAAAGCATTTGGAGGATTTTAAAAAAATTTCTACCTTTTTTTATAAGGATTCGCAAATATACAAAAATCTTCTAAAAGCACTAATTTTATGAATAAAACGAACATAGTACTCAATGCTTTTGTTACTGTCGATTTTGACTGAAATAGCGATTTTGTTTGGTATTTTCTCACTAATTGTGGTGTTTAGAAGAAATTTCTCAATATTTATGCCGCTGAAGGTTCTATTTTTTCCAAGATCACCATCATAACATCTTATATGATGTAAACGTAGAATTGTCCGCTCGTTTTGGATCAAAAAATTTACAGGAGGTGGGGGCATTGCATCTACATGCCCCCCTCCCCTCATTGGTTACGCCACTAATAAAGACATGTCAAGAGAAATTCTTTATATGGAAATTTCGCTTGTCATGGATAATTTGAGCTGTTTATAACTCAGTTTCAACGGTTTAGACAAGCAAATTGATGTAAGATTGTTCTAGTCAGTGTTATTTTTCAACAAAAATCTTAACAAATTAACGTTTTCATCTTTGTCTTTAGAATTGGACGCAATATTAACAATGTACATTTTCCTGATGATTTTTCTCTCCGTAATTTCCTTCAGTGAGAATATTGAAATTCTTGGTCTCTTCACTAAATATGAATCAGTCATCAAATCTGATCTTAGCGATCCCATAGATGCTGTTGCTTGGTCTCGTCATAGCATAGCCATGTTCCGTGCTGCTATTTCACTTGCTAACAAATATAATATCCTTATTGATAATCAGAAAATTTCGAGCAATATTATTCGATCAGATCATGATGAAAATGGTTATGCTACATTTGATCTCGTTTGTCAATATATCACATCTCAACGTCCAAATATTGCTGGAATCGTTGGTCCAACAACATCAGCTGAGACTCGTTTTCTTGCTCCATTTGCTGCTCACATTAAACTGCCACTTGTCTCGTATGCAGCAACAAATGCCGATTATTCCGATAGACAACACTATTCAACATTCTATCGAACAGTTCCATCTGATCTTCTTCTTGCTCGTGCTATTGTACAACTTTTCGAAAAATTCAATTGGAAAACATTTACAATGATTTATCAAAAAGATGATTATGGCCATGGTGGATTTCGAATATTATCAGAATTTTATCATAATAATGTAACAATAAAAGAACAGCTGCCATTCAATGGACATAATCGTCTTCCTTATTTGAAAAAAACATTAGAAAGAAGTCAATCAAGAATTGTACTTGTTTGGGCAGCCGGAAACGAAACATCAATTATTGTCAAACAAGCTCTTCAAGAAGGACTCATCGGTGCACCCTATGTTTGGATAACAACAAATGAGGTTAGTATATCATTTATTTTACGTCCATTAGGGCATTATTAGCTAGGACGAAAAATTATATCACTCTCTTTAAAAAAAGGAGTTTTACAGAACCTTCAAATACAATTCAATTATACGCACAGTTTGTAAAAAATCGAATTCTTTGATATTTCAATATGGTAATCTAAAAGGCTTATTTATTCAGGATATAGAATAGAAAATCAGGACTATCAGGCAGTAAAATAATTGTAAGTCATAAAAATGGAAACTAAATATTAAAAGATTAGTAGATCTTGGAAGATGTATGACGTTGATGTTTTTTTTTTTTAATTTTCAGATTGCCATCCGTGCATTTCAATCAAGCACATCCGAACATGAGAAAAATTGCAATAGACTCGAAGGTCTACTTACTATAATACCAACGGAAAGTGATAGTAGAAGTTACCAACAAGATTCCATAAGAATAAATCAAACATTATTCAATGAAGCTTTACTCGCTTGGTCGAATTCATCAGAGAAAGAAGATCGCGATGAGTATCGTCCAGATGCGGAATACAATATCAGTCCATATGCTCTATTTACTTTCGATGCGACATGGACATTAATTCAAGCATTGAACAAAACTTCATTTGACAATCAGTGTGCTCCACTTTCGTTTGTTCCATCATCCTATTGTCTCAATAGCTCACTGAAAAATGATAAGGCTTATCATCAATATTTGAAAGCAACAAATTTTTCAGGTATTTCTGGTCAGGTGACTTTTTCTGATAATCTTTCAAATGATCGAACGGATGGTGCGTATTATGTATTAAAGAATGTTCAATGCAGTTACAAGCAACCACTCAAATATAAACCAGTTATGATATGGCAAGAGAAATTTACAGTTAATAATGAAAATTGGCAAAATGTCTCTGGACAATCTATTATCTGGCCAAATGGTTCCATGAATATACCAACAGATCATCCTCAAATTCGAGGTATAAAACTTGCAATTATACTTTTCTTTTTTTCTACATTCTTTTGATGCTATTTAGGTGAAAAATTATCCATTCGTGTCATTGAATCTCATCCATTTGTGATGGTCTGGAGCAAATCATCGATGATACCCAAGCCAATAGGTATTGAATTGCTCGACACTGAAGATCCAGATATAAAAATATATGGTTATGCAGCTGATCTTATCGTTAAACTTCGAGAAAAAATGTATTTTGAATTAAAGATCAATCTAGTTCCACCAAATACATCGTACAATACACTTGTCGAATCTGTTTCATGGAATGATGGTTGGGATCTTGCTATTTCAGACATCACAATAACATCAAATCGTCTTCTAACTGTCGATTTTTCATCTCCAATTTATGAAAATTCCATTCGAATTATAGTTCGTGATAATTCATTATACTCTGTTCAACTTCTTTCCTTTCTTTATCCATTTTCACCACAAGTTTGGCTATCAGTCGTTGGTCTAATTATCTATTCAGGTTTGCTTTTCTATATCTTTGAAAGAAAACAAATAGTCAGACAAGAACAAAACACAATCTTAAAAACAATGTTCATCGGAATATACCATACTCTAAGTAGTATTATCGGTATGGGAGGTGATGTAGAACTAAGAACAGCATCAAGTCGAATAATGGTGATTGCATTATTCGCATTGAGTGTAATTCTTGTTGCTACATATACAGCCAATTTATCTTCGTTTCTCACATTGAAACGTACTCAATTGCTTATATCTGGTATTGATGATATAAAAAATGGTCGTTTATCTTTTCATCGTGTCGGAATTCTAAGTAATTCATCTGTTGTCGATTATTATACACAAAATGTATCTACTATTTATTACCCACTTCGAAATACCGAGGAGATGTATACATCTTTGCTTGAAAATCGTATTGATGCTGCTCTATGCGATGCTGCAACAACTGAATATAGAATCGATCAAGAATATTGTCATCGTTTATCAATGGTTGGTGTTGGCTTTGCTAAATCATCATTTGGTATTGCAATGCGCAAAAATTGGCAATATAAAGATGATTTAGATGTCAATATATTGTCTTTGCAGGAATCTACTGTACTTGAAACATTAGAACAAAAATGGCGTTCACAACGAATATGTAATGATGATGATCAGAAAACATGGGAACATGATGGAATTCCAATAACAATTATGAGCGGTCTTTTATATACTTTTCTCATTATAAGTGCAATTGCAATGATATTACATTTGTGGTCTTGTCGAAAAGATATTGTTAGAAGTTTGAAATCAAAGATTCTCATCATCTCATTGCTTTATTCATTCTACCGAAATCCAGTTCATTCGCCATCTGTATAGATAATTATTCTGTTTGATAATACATAAAAAAATTGTTGAAAAATAAATTCTAACAATATCACATTACATTATCATTTGCTGCTCGATTGTTAAATTCATAATACACATGTATTTCTTAGATTTTTATAATTAACTAGATGTAATGATAATAAGAATAATTCAGAAAGAGAATTATGAAACATTTAGTATCCGAGTCCAAAAATTTTATTCTTTAAATCAATAATTGTCTCATTAGTTTTTTTTTGAGAGCAAAGCATTTTTATAACGCATTAACTAAGAAAGAAGAAGTGACATATATGATCGTTGACGTCACCATATTTCTTATTTCGAATAGTCTTGGATTTAAATTAATTATAACTCATCTAGTGGAAATAGTAACAACACCATTGACGATCTCTCCTTCAAACCAATTACCAGATTAATCCAGTGACACTCTGACAAATCAATGAATTTGAACAAACATATAGAATGGTATAATCGAGTTGTTCGAATAGAAAACATCGATATTGTATTCATCTTTCGACTTTTTTCTTATTGATTTATATAATCAGTTATTCAAACTACATGCAACTTTAACAAATAACAAGAAAGTTTTGAACATATCGTTGTCATGAATACGTTAACTTTCAATATCTAGCAAAGATCTTTACTGGCAATAGATCACAACAACCTAACGAACAGTCAATCATTTTTGAAATCGATACTGATATATGTGACCAAACTTTTGTTGACATTCAACTGTACAATTTCATAAAAGGTGAAGAAGAAACTTTAATGTCTGTTGCAACAGTTGTCAAAATTCATTCTATAGTTGAAACTCAAGACATAGAAATGCATAATCTATGATAAATTTATTGATTGTCGAAGTTACATCGAAAATTGTGAAATAACACAAACGCTAGATCAAAGGTTGAATGCGTTTATAGAATTGACTGATGATTAGAATTACATACATTAGCTCAGATTGGCAATCATTCTAGTGCAATCGAACATACACTGCTAATTATTTTAGATAATGGACCAGCTGCCTTAAAATCCTTGCAAATATCTGCTCATTTAACAGACTTGTATGTCTCACCCAACAATTCACACACTAATGTCATATATTTGAATCTAGCATTCGCCTTTTACAAATGTAATGAGATGAATAACCCTAAAATCTTTCAACAAAAGTGTATCAATTCACTCTCGTCTTCAGTATGCATAACAGATTCGTCAAATACACAAATAAAAATGGGAGTTTTAATGTACTTCAAAATTCGGAAGATTCTTCGAAATGATCTGCAAATACAAAGATGATGGAAGTAGAGGGTATTTCGTTCTTCCTCCGTGTTGAACAGATACATTATGAAGTGAAACAGTATCTAGCTCACAATACAGTCAAAACACTCAAATATGCTGAATCTGGTCTTGATTCAGGACAAGAATATCAGAAGCTCATTTTAAGCATATATGAATAATTGGGAAGAAGCATTATATGCTTATCGAACAGTATTTAAAGCGAGAACAAATTATGTGCACACGGAGTTTGATGCTTCTCTTTTTCTTTTGTCCATCTTGATCGAAGGATCACATGGAAATATATGTATGAACTTCAATTGTGAGCAAGCACTCACTTATCTGAATAAAGCTGTTCAGATTCACAAAACTAATAGGATGGAATCATCTTTAACATGATAGGAAATTTTACATTGAGAGGTATATAGTATATGTCTTCTCTGTTAATACTTTCGACTACGTGTGTTTGAACACCCGAGAAGTTTGATAGAAGAAAAAACATTCAATCTAGCTTTCTATACCAGCAAATGTTTTAAGTAGTCACCATAATGTTCGTTAATCGTTCTGGTGAGATAAATAATAGAGTCAACGAAACGAAACTGATACTCTCCAACAGAACTCTCGAGTCATTCAACAGATTGATCCGTTTAGTTAATAAATATTTTTCAGTTAATCATACAATACATTAGTAGCAGATTTTTTTTATAAGAAAAACTTTTGGACTATATAAAGAATTACGTAATATATCATATTGTTGTGGTGAAAGAGAAAATTAAGTCAAAATTCGACTTCCACATTACATTGGCGAAATGAACCGATCTATTTCGTTTAATACTATAATCACAGATGATTTCACTTGTCTGTATGAGGCTTAGTGTTCTAGTGGTAGAATGTTCGCTTCGGAAGCGAGCGGCCCAGGTTCGATTCCTGGCTGGGCCCAATTTTTTTCTGATTTCTTTGAGCTCGAATGTAAGGTAAACAATTAAACTTCGATCGATCGACAGTTTTTAAGCTTTTCCATGCAGTATAGTCAATAGATCGAAATAAAGATTGACGATAGACGACTCACACATCGAAATAAAATCGCATGTTTTTTTTCATTCTCTCGTGATGTAATCACACAGAGGAAAGAAAGTAAATATTGTCCCTCTTGAATTCTGTTTTTTTGCAGAATAGCTTCGTGTTCTGTACAACGTTACCACATGATAACTAGAACAAGCGATTCATATTGATCAGTATAATTATGCATTGAATTGTACCCTATTACGAGGCTTAAAAAAATAGAAAAGATGCTGAATATTCGACAACCAATTGTAAGTTTACGTTTAATATAAAATGATATGAAGGGGGAAAAAATAGGGCTCAGCCAGGAATCGAACCTGGACCGCTCGCTCCCTAAGCGAACATTCTACCATTAGAATACTGAGCCTCATAAATTCTAGATTACCTTGTATATGTTTTCCAAGTGAGATTTTTTGTGCTTAAATTTATTCATCTCAAGAAAAATACATGCAATATTTCACATCATTGAAATAGTTTGTTCACTGATATAGGTTAGAAATTATTTTCTTCTATATTGTTAATTTTCAATTGATTTGCATAAAATCATTTTCTCCTTGTATCTGACACATGCTCAAAACAAAGTACATGTTAAAAAAAAACGTTTAAAGGCCGAGTGCAAGTATGAAGAGTGCCAAAACAAATTGTTGGTTTTGTTGCTTTTCTATATCGACATTGATCGAAAAGCGGGATTTTTGAGTGACTTGTGCGATCAGACATTTATTCTTTTTCAAATGAAATGATGGTTCTTCACTGTTGATTTCAATCAAATCGTATTGACCATAGATAGAATTGATAGTATAATGACGAAGTCGAGAGTGGACAAACTTTCGTTTAATAATGCCCATTTGATTACAAGTTCCATCGTCACACATCGACAAAATATGGAAAGTAAGGTGAAGAAGAAACCTATGTTCTTGAATTGTGACTAGAATACTAGAAAATAATATAAAATGATTTATGTTGATAAGAGATGTTATCAATTGAACCTACTTGTTAGTTGAATCTTTTAGGATAAGTTCATAGGCATCACGCGGTTTGCATGTTTTCACTTTATAAGAGCGGATATCCGATTCCTCGAAAATACTGAAGAGATGGCAGTTTTTCTTGATGGTTTCCATTCCTCGATCTCAAATCGAATAATGATTAAATGTTGATGTGAATAAATTTTTAATATCCATATCTGTATGAATAATGGTATGTATCAGGAAAAGCAACGTTACTTTTATACTACATACGCTGTATGGCACAAGACGCTTGATGGGATACTTTTATTGACATCTATCAGTAGTCATATAGAATGTGTCATGTAATGAGAGAGGAAAAAAATTAATGACATGAGAGTGTATGAATAAGCGTGACGTTTTGATACTCATACCTGTTGTAACTTCTACATTAATGACACTATGATTGATTCATTTTTTTATTACATATTTGCGCACTCAAAAAGTTCAGATATTCTAAAATCGCCTAGTGTGGCTCGCCGTCCGTTAACACGATGACTTTTGAAAGGCTCATCCAATTGTCATGAAATTGTGTACATAAAATGATTTCATCAATATTTCAGTCGAAAGAAGAAGATGAGAACAATCCCTTCTCAAAAGAAAAGTTTTATTATAATCAAAATAAATCTTCAACTATCATACACACTAAAATAAAATGTGTCGTACTTATATATCATGCATGAATATGTCGCAGACTTCATTACGAAAATATGTCGTAGTCGAATGTGTCGCAGTCGATATGTCAACTATCCATTCAGCGTTATGCTTCGCATGTGACGATCCATATAACCAAGCTGATTTGATGTACTAAATTTATACATCTTCGTTTATCTTTTTTTTAGTTATTTCGCGACCATTTATTATTCGAAAACATATCGAGAGGTCGCTAGCTAGTATAGAATGGACCGACTCGAAGCAGCTCCATGGAGATCTGAGAATCTCTGGATGATCAGATTCTACGATCTGATCGTCTTCAGGTACAGAAATAGGGAGGGGTGCGCAAATACGAGTACAAATTGTACTTTCCTTTAACCACAACACCCTACATTAAGGCACAAGAGGCAACATCAATTGAAGCCCACAATGTTTCCAATCCTTATGGAACGAATCCTACGCTTGTAATCTAATCACTAATCGATACAATTTTCCACAGGCTTATACTGACCTAGTGTGGGTCTCAAGAACCTAGAATTGTTTAGCTTGTACTGTAATGTACTCTCATATACTGTTATGTACTGACCCTACTTTGCGTCTGTAAAACCTAGAATTGGCTGGCTTGTACTGCCATGTACTGTCATTTACTCTTATGTACTGACGCTACTTTGGGTCTGTAAAACCTAGAATCGGTTGGCTTGTACTGTCACGTACTAACTTAATTCCTAGATGAAGACGAAATGAACAAACATAATACGACTATATAGCAAAGCCATATGCATTCGGAAACGAGCAAGATGGTATAAAATGAGGACATTTATAATATTCATTCACAGCATCTACGTTTGAAAACGAGCAAGATGGGGTAAATGAGGATATTAACAATGTTCATTCACAGCATCTACGTGTGAAAACGAGCCAGATAACATAAAATGAGAAAGTTTGTGTTATTCATTGATGATGCATACAATGATTCTGTAGCAAGCTACGATGTGGATAAGTGTGTGAAATAGTATTGTAAATAAATAATTCAATATTCATATCTGTAATGAGAAAATTAAAGGATTGAATAAAAGAATAAAAACATGCCAGTAAAATGTAAGCGATTCTAGGTTTTTCAGACCCAAAGTAGGTCAGTGCAAGACAGTACATGACAGTACAAGGTAACCGATTCTAGGTTTTTCAGACCCAAAGTAGGTCAGTACAAGACAGTACATTGTTGGCGATTGTGACATTTCGATCGAATACATGGCAGTACAAGATCATACATAGCGGTATGATAGGATCATCAGACTATAATACATAGAATCATCACAGAGTATATCTGAAATACATATTGTTTAGAAAAATCCAGAGTACAATTTGTATTTGTATTTGCGCATCTCTGGAAATAGGTACCGCTACTTCGAATTAAACTAAAAAATACTAATAATTCGAGTTTTGAAAAAAGAAAAAAACACATGTCGAAACATGTGTCGTGGATCCGCTGGAAGAAATATGTCGCAATGAGCACCTCGTGTGCGCGTTGTAATGTGTCGTAAAACGTGATATATGCAACGCATTTTAATTTAGCGTGTATGCCAATAGATAGAGAATTTCATGGGCTGCAAAATAATGCTAAATTATAAGGGTAAATAGGCTATGCACAAAACTTCCTCTCTGTGGCAATGTCGAAAAACTATGAAAAATTCAAATATCTTGGCAATGTGCAAGTGTGACTTTTTGCTTGTTTTCCATATTCCCAATGCCAATTTTTCAGAGTAGACAGAACTCGTCAACAGCTATAAAATGATGCAAAATAATAGGGGTAGATATGCCGCACTTAATATTTCTTCAATATTCCTTCTACTGAAAGAAGGATTCTACACCGAGCGAGCAATTTACGTTCGTTCTTAGACTGTATATTTATAATAGTTTCCTACTTATTATAGTTTTGTATAAAGTTTGAGCAAAGGTAATCGAGGTCAAGAGTCAGTGTTTTTCTGAACCGTTTTTTCAGTCTTTTTTGATATTTCGTCTACAGGAAATTAAACTATGTTGTTAGAATTTGACGAATGATTATGAGCGATGAGAAACGTTAGTCTTGAGTTAGCTTTTTCGAATTCATTGTGATTGTGCGTGGGTCTTTTACCCTTCAATGTTGAAAAGAAACGCTGTCGTATATTTTTTCAAACAATCAGCAAAAGTAATCAAGTGGACATCGTATTTCATATAACAGAATGTCATTGGCTTTGAATATAGAATGAAAGTCAACTCATTTATTGGCTTCGAAAGAAAATAAAAAATGGAAGGTATAGTGGGGATGTCGATAAAAATAGCTAGACATTTGGGGAGTTACTTCAAAGATGAAATTTGAAAGAGTTTCAGATAGCTTGAATGATTTTTCGAAGGAACTTAATTAATGCCTCTTTAAGAATAAGTTCGACTGATTATCAGTTCCTAAAAATGAAGAGAAGGATAAAATTTGTGCTGTAGATCACACTGTTATGTAAAGTTTCAATATCTTCGATTACGAACTGTCCTACCATAAACAAGTTAGCTTTTTGGTATGAAAATAGTAAAATTGATTATATATACTAACGGCTAGTCGTGAGTGGCCGACCAGAGAAGGCTGACGAACGACTAGACGTTAGTTTGAGTAGATTATAGTAAGCAAAAGGAGTATGAGTAAAAGACTGTTGGATAAGTGATTGGACTTATGAATTAAAACAAATTTTTTTCTTATTTCAAGAGATATAAGCGATCTGATCATATCCTTTAGTAGAGGGTCAGCGGCAAGTGCACCGCCTTATTTGTGCTGGTTCTTTGAAGGTTTCTGTATTAATATAGATTGTTATTGGTAGTAGAAACGACTGCCTTACAAAAAATGTGTAGCTTTAACCGTTTACTGCGTCTGATATCGTCGTTCCATATACAATATTGCTACTCATTAAAACAACTCCTATGCGATATCGACAGTGATTCATTCCCATTTCGTTAGCGGTTTGCTCACATAGCCGTTGTTCATAATGACATTTACCATTTTCTTCTTCATAGCAGAACAACATTAGCGGCTGTCTTTTCAAAGTTATTGTGTTCATCCGATTTAGGATACGAAGATGTACTCTAAACAAGAAAATCACTGGCTTTAGTGATATTTCAACATTCAGCAAGAAGTAAAATCAGTTACCTGTGACTACCGTTTCTTATATCTTGTTCAGTCAACTCAATTTTGCTTGGGTTGATTATGGATGGCACCGTCTTGTCCTCTTCACTTAGAATTCCTTTACTAAAATGCTTGAACAGCATCTTTACATGTTTATCCCCAAGCTTAGTGTGAAGCCAGTCTGTTAACACATGAAATGACAGTGACCATTTGAGATGATGAAATTCGGACGGTATGTCAAACTAAATGTTACAGTTCACGGAATCTTATGATATTAAGGTGAACAGATAAAAATGTTCAGCAGTGTGATTACCTTCACGACAGGATATTCCATAGTTGCATTTGAATCGGCACATACACCACGAAGATACCGGCCGCCTCTCATACCTCCTCTAGAAAAAATATGAAAACAAAGAATATGCAGCAGATACTGCGGCTATCAACACGTACGATAAAGATACATCACTCATGTAACAAGTTCTCTGTGTAGGAGCAACATTTCTGGCAAATGAAACCGAGAAATTGAACTTTGACCGAGCCATCGAGACGTCATCTTCAA
The DNA here is from genome assembly GCA_022393335.1 of Macrotrachela quadricornifera. Taxonomy (NCBI): domain Eukaryota; kingdom Metazoa; phylum Rotifera; class Eurotatoria; order Philodinida; family Philodinidae; genus Macrotrachela; species Macrotrachela quadricornifera. The sequence continues at coordinate 115,952 of JAJEKB010021564.1, read as the reverse complement.
ATAATTTGATAAAAACAACATTATCGATTTCATTCACTCTACTGAGTGGACACTGAATCATGCTTACCGATAACATTCTCCGAACTACTTTTGTCATAGCAAGAAAACGTTGACAATCGTGTTTGACTGAAGTTGTCTGCCTAAAATGTATTATCGTAGAGTTTATTGTGTAAAAGAAAATTGTAAATTCACACACTTGCTCATCACAAAACCAGTCATCCATTGTTGATTTCCAAAGCCATTCGGGTACTGATCGGACTAAATTAACCTCTGTCGATTCTTCACTGTACTGCTCTGCAGAATCTTGAACAGGGCAAGGCCGTAGAAAGTCTGAGATGTTGTGCTGTACTTCATGAGAAATGTCATCTACACAAACAAAGTATTGTTCAAAAATAAACGGTATCATAGACTGCTATATTGCAGCAGTAGCAGAGAAAAGTATAAAAAGGAATGAAACAGTTTCTACCGATTACTGACTTAATTTTGAACTATCATTAGTTTGATTGGTGTTCAAAAATCAATGACTCTTGTTGTAAATCTTTCTAGTAGACTCGAAACTATCTCACTCTTTCATCTGTAAGCCCCTAACTTAGAGAAATAAAGAAGACTGAGCAACACATCACTGACCATAATTTTTGGCTGTTAACATCCAATCTTCGCACAAATCAGAGATGTCATCTAGTGCGCCAGATGTATTGTTAGTCAAGGTAGATTTTTCGATTAGACGAAAGGATAACTGAATAGGTGATCGCTGTGATTCGCTGACTGTCTTTCTAAAGTGTTCAATATAATATTCGGCGAAGTCCAGCCATCCCCACTCGGCATCTTCGATTTGAAGGACCATGGTATCGACGCGTGAATGATAATCCGGAAAGATCTGTTTCACATAATTTTGTATATCTGCGATTGTAGACTGTGGAAGAAGGCACATCTGTCGACATTGTTTTCCACAATATATGATAGTATCAATTGAGTCCATTTTCTTTAAAAAATAACGTTACTTATTGAGCACAAGCAGAATAGTTTAATAAGCGACGAACTTTCACAAATACTTTTAAAATACTGCAAAAGAATCACGACCGTATTCTTAGACATTTGGTTTATTTCTACTTTTTACTAGTGAAAGAATGAAAAAAAAAGATTTTCAACGCTTTCTCCCCTAAAAAGCTGCAAAAAAAAACTATTTTTCGTTTTTGTTCACCCTCTCTGTTGACATAGAATGACTCAAATTTTTTCTCTTACTCTTGTCGTCAATCTTGAGTATGTCATAAAATTTCCTAATTGTTTTATTCCTCAAAAGAATCAGTATTTTTTCCACGTTAACGTGAAGGAGAAGGCAAATTTTTCCACATTAGTTATACCTGAATAATTTTTTCCACGTTAACGCGAAGGAGAAGGTAAATCTTTTTCACATTAGTTATACCTGAATAATTTTTTCCACGCTAACGCGAAGGAGAAGGTGAATCTTTTTCACATCAGTTATACCTGAATAATTTTTTCCACGTTAACGCGAAGGAGAAGGTGAAACTTTTTCAGATTAGTTACATCTGAATAATTTTTTTCCACGTTTAAAACATGGTTTTACTGTAACATCGGCCAAGCTGGAGACAAAGAAGATTATATTTCCTTCTTCTTGCCATACAACCTATCCAATACCAAAGAATATTCTTCCACTATTTTGTTCGTTAATTATAACAGGTGAGTTGTAATGATGCCATATATTTCCGATATGATATCAGTTTCAAAATGACTAACTAAGGTAGCTTTCCCTCTTTAGTGGTGTGTTCAGATGTTGTCCACTCTTCATCATACAGGTACATGCCATAGCGTCACATTTCGAGTCAAAATCAGTAAGCTCGGCGAACAGACTCGGTTAGTTTCAATCAGTACAAATGATTCGTGGCTCAAGATTACTGAAAAGTGCTGTGATATCTACGATTTGGACTACAAATCCAAGCAGGTACAGTTCTTTAGTACATTGGATGGGGACTTTCTGGATCTCTATAATGGAACATGGCACTTATTTGCTGATTTACTTCGTCAACTTCTATCGGATTCCTCCATTCATCGAGGAGATGTGCGTTACTGCTTGGTGTTAGTTGCGCAAGAAGCCATCGGTAAGCCACGATGTAGTCAACTCAGAGCATTTTGAGGCGGATTCTCAAAGATATATTCGATTCTCGCTGGTTCTTGACCAACAAAGTGCTTATAATTTTGTCTGTCTCAATAGGTACAAGAATTACCTTCGCGCAGAATATCAATCAGGCCATACAGCCGTCGACAATAGTAGACACGTCTGCCCCTTATCAGCTGAGCACACATTCGTATGACACTGAAAGCAACTACTCTGCTCAAGCAGAATATGGACCACTTGGCGGAGGTTACATTCAAAGCACTGGAAGTCGATTGATGCCATTTCAACATATACTCGGTAGGACGCTAACTCTCACAGGATAGCGAAGCAGTCACGCTTTCAGTTGATGATTTTAATAGATACAGTCATCAGAGGTGAAGCTACCGAACTCGAACCGCATCAGCTTCCTACCTCAAGCACTCCTAGTGGCATCATCTTGACAGGTAAATGCACGTATATATGCAGGTAATTCTTTCAAACCTGAATCTTTGTTTTTAGAAGAGCAGCAACAGCTGTATGAAATGGTGATATCGCAAGATTTTACCAGAATAACCCTGGACCTGTCCGATCCGGTACTGTATCAACGAACTCGATATATCGGGGAGAATAAATACAAGTAAGTTCTTCCTCACCAAATGCGTTTAACACATTCTGATAAATGCCTTGCAGGCGAAAAAATCCGAATGCATCTCAGCGTAGGCCTCGGAAACGGCAGGAATGGCAGAGAGTTGGATTTGTTCACAGTGCCGCTGATCATACCAAAGGTCTCATCTTTTCGGTAAGAAAGTTGTAGTTTCTAGATTAAATATACAGTATTCGCATCACGTATCATTCTCGTAGTTTTCGCCGATTATACCTCGTGGGTTTATTCTGAAGTGGCGCGTGCGCACATACATCATAACTGATTGGATTCAGACAGGACCTGATGCACCGGATGAGGAAGTGGCTTTTCAACATTGCTTCAAAATGTTCTACAACAAAAATTTGCCCACTCCGGGTTTAGTGAACTTCCTCGAATTTGATCTTTCCGAGGGCGAGCTGACGAATTGTTGTTGCGAGTGAGTACAATTTTGTAGCGCTAGAAAGCCTCTTCCCCATTGAACACAGAACTGCCTAATCTTTTACAAGGCGCAAAGTTCGGCTACTTTCTGCTTTTATGTACTGTATCGTTTAGGCTACTACTGCTTGTGTTTAACATGCGGGGTCAGCCTGACTGTGAACGACTGCCGCTGCGAAAATTCGCAATCAAAACTGCCAATCTCATTAGTTATCTCGTTCCTGAACAAAATATTCTTCTCGAGTCAGCTAAGGATCGGCACCTCACCAATGAACGCTATCGCATCGCTGCTCAGCTTCGGTGCTATGATCACATTTGTGGCACAGCAATAACAAAAACATATATCGACGGAGCATGTAAGTGTCAAATGCAGCGATTACTGAAAATATGATTCTAACAAAAATTCCTTCTTCTTCTAGACAACTCCAGTTCTTGAAATCTGCAAGAACAGGAAGATGCAGTTAACAATAACGACGAAGACAATCGAAAAATGCAGTCAGCAATGACCTTTACTTCCATCTGTTAGCGTCAATAGAGGTCACTTTATTACCCCTAACGTCCAGTTATGCATATATATTATATGTTGTAGGACTTTCCTTTCCTCTACATATATAATATATATATCTTCTTTTTTTCTATTCCTTATCTTTTCTATATATTAGTTTTTTTCTTTCCTTAATTTTTTTTCTCTTCTTAATCATCATCATTCCCCATTATTATTATTATTATTATATATTCATCCCTGTTTTTTTGTTATATCTTTTTGTTCGGTTTTATTATAAATAAAACCTCTTCTAGTTATTTCCCCAAAGATCCCTTATCTTATCGTATCAAGATGCGAAAGTTACTTTTCATTATTTCATATCGGCTTGCATTTAATTGCTCAGTATTTTATACCAAATGCTCAGTATTTTTTGCTCAGTAACAAATAACTCTTTTGCTCAGTAGACACTTATTTTTGCGTTCAGTAAAAAATTTAGTTTTGCTCAGTAAATAATTTTAAAAGCTCGGTAATTCATTTGAAAAGATTTGGTAATTTAAGGGTATGGGTATGTGTGTTGATCTCCCTGAATAGTATAACAGGCACAAAAACTACCTGGAATCACGTTTCCAGCTCCAATTTTGGTAACTAAAAATGAGAAAAAAAGCGGTTCCGACTCAATTTTCAGAAAATCATTTAAAACCAAAATTATTAAGCATCAGACGGATATGAAAATTTTAAAATGTATTTGGAGAAATTTTCATTATTGAATTGTTGATATTGAAGCTGCTACATATTTCAGTATTCAACAAAAGAATAATTCACAGGTACACCAAAATCTTTAATCTCAAGAATGAAAAAATGCAAATTTTTCGCTTTAGATTTAAGAATTTTTGTCTCGAGCCGAGGATTTAATCGTTCGAATTTCTTTAACGATTCCTAATTGCTATTCCACGGCTTTAGTCCTCACTTGTTTCCCAGTTTTCTCTTTTTTGGGAGCACCGAACTATACCTTCTTGAAAGTAGCACTCACACTCTACAGTCGAGCCTACAGCTATAGTCAAACACCATACTTTACTTTCTATTCCGCACTCGCAAAGCGCTAATTTACTAAGCAGATAATAGTTACTGAACACTAAATTTTATACTGAGAGTTTGATTTATTTACTGAGAATTTTGTAGATAATACTGAGAAAAAAATTATACTGAGCATTTACATAAAAATACAGAGAATTTATAATAAAATACTGAGCATTTAATTTGTTCCCTTTCATATCTGTGCTCCCATCTCGATGGCAGCACAGTGGGGAGCCATGTGGACATATTCGAAAATATTCTTTTCCAGAATCTAACAGTCTGCGTAGATACATGCATATGTGATATATCATTTCCTAAAATAGCGGTTCTCAAAGTTTTATAGAGGCCAAGAAAAGAGCCTGCCAAGGCTTGAGCCCAGAAATCAGCATAAATAAAGAAAGTCACGCAGCTCGGCAATATAACACAATATTCCACCAGCAAACAATATCACAAAAAACTTGTTCACCTATAGACTTTATGGTTAAAAACATTTATAGCAATTCAATTTAAAATAGAGTAGAAAACAAGGAGCCTCTATGCCGAAAACCTAACCGAAAACATACCGTTCCGTATATTTAAAACCCTACAAAGACACCACATCTGATCAAGCGCGCATTTTTACCACATATACATACATATGTATCATAATTGCTGTAGTAGCACCAACTCATGAAATCTTTCCTAGGCTATTTTAGAGGGTGCCCAAAAATCCGAAGCCTCTAAGACGGAAATTCGGTTTTAGATATCCGTGCTAGACTTTGAATGAAAACTAAGGTGATACTCGGAATCAGCTCGTCGAGCTGGATCGAACCATATGTATAAAATAGTTTTTAAAGAAAATTTTGGTCCATATTCAGAGCAGATTCAGGCCCGAAACTCTTCCGTTTCGGACTCTGGAAACCCTACGAAGAGGTAACATCCGATCGAGCGAAAATTTCTACCAGGTACTCCTGGACATGTATCCTATTTATGGTAGTAGCGCCAACTCGTGAAACTCTTTCTAGGCTATTCTGCAGGATTCCCTAAAACTCATGGTTTTTGCTCGGAAATCCGGTTTTAGGCTTCCATATTACGTTTTGAACGAAAACTAAGGTGATATTCAGAATCAACTTGTCGAGCTGCATCAGATCTTATATAAAAAGAGTCACTTTTGTGAAAGTCAATTTTTGACGAAATTTGACGGAAAACGACTGGATACAGGTTTTTGACAGAAAAATACAATGTTAAGCATTCAAATTACATTTTGAAGAAAAACTAAGATGATATTCGGAATCAGCGCTTCAAATTACATCGAATGATATGTAGCTCAACATATTTTTCAAAAAAAAAAGTTTTCCCGAAAAAAGGCTGAGGTCTTCCAGCCATATTTTTTCGAAAAACATTTTTTTCTTAAAAAATCTTTTACTTTTTTAAAAACGATTCCTGAGTAGTATACTGTCATTTCTAGTCAAACGGAAGCTATTTCGAAGCAAAACAACTGCATGTCCGCCTGCTTATGTGAAAGCTCCCCACTGTGAGCAGACTGGGAAGATTCAGTAATAGTGTTTGCCTTGATCTGGAGTTGAGGCAACAGTCAATTCACACGAGAACCTCACACCGTCCGATTTTTTATTTTGTTTCAGTATTCCATGCATTTTTTTCCAAGTTTTTGTAAAAGACACGACGATTCAAGAAGGTCTCCAAATCGAGAACCGATGCCACAAGCAGATAGAGTTTGACGAACTGATTTTGTAAACACTCACCAAGACCCACAATAGATGAAGATAAGAATAATTTCCATATACGCACTGTTTTTTCAACACACGAAGACCCATATCTTTTCACTAATGGATAGATCAACTCAAGTTAGGTACATGTGCAAAATATTAGGCTCTTATATAGTAGCCTAAGAAAAAAAGGCGGGGACGTACTTTTTAGGTTGTAAGCCTTGTAATCGATTTTCGCATATTACAATGGAGGGCAGAGGTAGGACAAGTACAAGTACAAGTGTTTGTACTTGGTGGAAAGTACTTGTACTTGTACTTGAAGGGCTGTACTTGGACCTGTACTTGAAGGGCTGTACTTGGACCTGTACTTCACTATAAGTACTTGTACTTGTACTTGTACTTGAAGGGCTGTACTTGGACCTGTACTTGAAGGGCTGTACTTGGACCTGTACTTCACTATAAGTACTTGTACTTGGACCTGTACTTCACTATAAGTACTTGTACTTGTACTTGTACTTGTACTTGTACTTGTACTTGTACTTGTACTTGTACTTGTACTTGTACTTAACAGATATCTACTTTATCCGCCCTTTTCTATATAACTCTGATTCAGGCTTGTGAACCAATCAGATTTCAGGGCCATTTTTCTTGCTTATGTGTCAGAGAAACTATATCACTGTCTATGACGACTTTTCTTCGTCTTGAGATTCTCTATCAAAATGATCATAGAACCGCATTGCCCAGATGTATAATAACAGAGATAGACTTTATCATTAGCTGATTGGTCCATTGTTATCGGCCAATCAGAAATTGACATGGTGGACACTATATATACCAACAATCTCTTGCATTTCAGTCATTTCGTATAATTTTGTCGTACTTGACTGTTGCTTCTTCTACAATAGAAAGTTACGAACGTTAGTTTACATAAGGCAGTTAACCCATTTTCTTGTTATATAATGGAATTTCTGAAAGCATTTTATGATTTTGACCCGCCGAAGAAGGGTTTGGTATTGGGCCATTGCAAATACTGCGCTGGAGAGTATAAGGATAAAATTGGATCTACTGGAAATTTTCATAAGCATCTAAAACGGAAACATAAGAAAGAGTACGCCCAAAGCCGCAGTCGTGATCCCATTGTGTCAGATGGTGAAATACACGAGAGCATGGACTATGAAGGTACTAGTTATGATAGAAAGATCAACGAGTCGATAGCGGCAAATCTGATAGTGAAATGTAATTTGCCACGTTCGATGATTGAACAAGGTGGTTTTTGAAGGTTCATAAACGTGGTCGCGCATAAATGGAAATCGTCTTCGGCTCGTTACATCAAAGCTCAAGTTATTCCATCATTGTATGCGTCAGTGAAAGAAAAAGTTGACGTGATGCTCAATCAAATCGAACATCTTTCAGTTACTATTGACACTTGGTGTGATCGAAGAGGAAAAGCATTCTTAGGAATCACTGGGCATTTTATTGATGTTGATTTGAAACCACATGCGGTTTTGTTGAAGTTTGTCCGACTGAAAGGGCCACATACAGCTGAAAACATTCGTAATATCACGAAAGATATTCTAGAGGAACTGGTAATCAGTAGAAAAATCTATCGAATTATCACGGACAATGCATCAAATATGATTAAAGCATATAAATTCGGACTAACGGTTAGGGAAGAGAACGATCTAGAAAATCAGTCACAGACTAGTGATAGTGCCGATAACTCCTCAGATAAAAATAGTATTGATGGATCTGATTCTGAAATGGAATGGACATTCATTGGTCCGAGTGATAATAAAGCTGAAGAATCAACAGGAGCAGAAGAGACGAATCTGCGACTCTCATGCTTTGCACACAGTCTATAGCTAGCAATTCGAGATGGGTTGAGAAATGTACCATATCTCTTTAAAACTTTGTTCAAATGCAAACAGCTTTCGAGAAAATCTCATAAGTCAACAAAGATCGCCGATCTTTTGGATGAGGTCGAAAAACGAATAAACCGATCGAACACAACCCGATGGAGTTCTGAATATTTTCTCATTCAGTCAATCCTTCGATTGGGAAAGAAAACCATCCAGGATATTACCAATGCTATCGGTGATGATACTCTTAGCTTTAACAATATCGATTTCAATGTGCTCGAGGAGGTTGTTGATGTTCTTGAGCCGTTTGCTGATATAACAGCTGCTTGTCAATCTGAGACTACAGCTACCGTTAGTATGGTGGTGCCAGCAATTGTGCATATAATCCACCATTTGAAACAAATGAGTGTCAAAACATCATTATTAAAAAAATTGATCACTCAATTGGAGCAGTCAATAAATATTCGTTTCGCTGGAATTGTGAAGCGTCTATCGCTGCTACCAGTGCTTGATAGTGATCCGTTCAATGATCCATTATATTTTGTGGGAACTTTATTAGACCCAAAATTCAAGTTTCGCTGGATTCATTTGATGAACTATACTCCATCGATGGAATCCAAAATAAAACATGCAATGATAAATTTAGTACTAGATGAATGTGAACGAAATCGGAATAAACAGATAGGTCAGTCATCCACGCAACATTCATCTTTGAGCAGTGATGAAACTTCAGCACAAGGTGCTACAAACATTAAAAAACGAAAGCTATTTCAATACGATGAAGATGAAGGGCCGCTTTCATCAAATACAGAGGTTAGTCCAACAGATGAACTAACCACCTACCTCAACGATCCGAATCGCATGAGTTCTCTTTCATCATGGAAAACTAGTTTCTCACCCGCACTAGCAGGTATCGTGAAGCAGGTTTTTTCAGTTCAAGCATCATCTGCTCCAATCGAACGCGTTTTTAGTCAGTCGGGTCTCGTCATGTCACCTAGACGGACATCGATGGGAGATGAACTCTTTCAATCATTAGTCTTTCTACGAGTTAATCAAAATCTGTTATAGATAGTTTTAAAATATAGTTTTTTGTAGTATACCTTTTTATCTATTAAAACATGTTTTTGTAGTTTCTTTTGAATGAGTCTTTTTTTTCGACGTTCTATATTTACTCATAAGTCACAATGTAGAATTTCTAAGAAAAAATAAATCAAATCTCATTAGCTGAATAAAAACAAAAATAAAAGTCGTTTATATCAGTAATTGACAACAGAGAATCCAAAGTAAGTTTTTATAATTTTCTGATGGTTATATAAAAAAGAGGATAATTAAGATATTGTTAGCAGCAAGTACAAGTACTTTCATACAAGTTCAAGTACAAGTTTAAGTACAAGTACTTTGTACTTGAAAAGTACAGAAAGTACAAGTACATGTACTTGCGTCTCAGCTCTGATGGAGGGCATGTACTATAAGATAAATTGGTTGACTATGTTTGAATCAAATGAAAATTCTCACTGCACTCCTAATGAATTCAAAATATGAACTGCTTTTAATGTGCCCAGAGCAATTTATTTAAATTTCAAGGCATGTGAAATTTAGGTGTAAAAATGAATTAGAAGAGATTTTTTCCATTATTCTAAAGATGAAACATAGTGTTGTTTGAGCCAATATACGAATTATTGAGAGATCCTTTTGATAGGATCCGAAAAACCGTTTTTTTAATCCTTAGAATAGAGGACGATTCTTCCAATTGACCCGATTGTAGTAAGGATGTGTGCCCTATTGTAAGAATAAAAAAAACGGTTTTTCGGATCCTATCAAAAGGATCTCTCAATAATTCGTATATTGGCTCAAACAACACTATGTTTCATCTTTAGAATAATGGAAAAAATCTCTTCTAATTCATTTTTACACCTAAATTTCACATGCCTTGAAATTTAAATAAATTGCTCTGGGCACATTAAAAGCAGTTCATATTTTGAACTCATTAGGAGTGCAGTGAGAATTTTCATTTGATTCAAACATAGTCAACCAATTTATCTTATAGTACATGCCCTCCATTGTAATATGCGAAAATCGATTACAAGGCTTACAACCTAAAAAGTATGTCCCCGCCTTTTTTTCTTAGGCTACTATATAAGAGCCTAATGTTTTGCACATGTACCTAACTTGAGTTGATCTATCCATTAGTGAAAAGATATGGGTCTTCGTAGGTTGAAAAAACAGTGCGTATATGGAAATTATTCTTACTTTCATCTATCTTGGATCTTGGTAAGTCTTTACAAAATCAGTTCGTCAAGGTCTATCTGCTTGTGGCATCAGTTCTCGATTTGGGGACCTTTATCAATCTTCGTTTTCTTTACAAATACTGCATTTTTTCCTGCCTATAGCTATAATTAATATCTAATCGCGAAAACATTCAGTTTAATTTTATTTACTCCTTATATTTGTTAAACAAGATAATTTTTTGGATAAAGTATAAATAAGTATGTGAGTAGTTGATTATTCATATGCAGATATAACTGATCTTTTATGATCTCATTACTCTTGAGATGCGAAAAGAGAAGAAATTTTTTTTTGTTTCTTCGTAGTTTGTTCACTAGTTTCTGTCAAGTTACAACTTGATGTCTTCAAAATCTACAGAAAAACTTTTATAATCACAAAAAACTAACAACAATTCAGTCGGGCCTGGCGGGTCCCAACGAAGTAAGATGGCCAAATGGGCTTCTCTGCTATAACAACATAGAACAAGCAGAAACCCAGAAAAACCGGTGGACAGAAGCCAAAAATGCTGGTAAGACGGGTTATATATTGCCATCGTGTTCTTACTGGTATTAAGATGGACCACAGATTGACCATCCTACCGTTGAGATTAACTTGTTCGCCAGACCAGCATACATTAAACTTAAAAACTCTTGTTTCAGTAAACTCCTTACTGTGAATAAAAACAAAAGTGTTTACTTAAGACAGTTGTGTTTCCTGAGGACTTATAACCTAGTGAACTTCTTACTGTAGGTATCAAAATTTGATCAAACAGAAATATTCATTCAAAAAATCCAAATGAAAGCTTTTCTTGTAAATATCAGTTATCTGCTGACTTTAGGCAGTAATCTATGGTTTCTTTCTTACCAGATAATGTTGAAGATTACATAATCTTTTAGAACCTACAATTGGTTTCATATTACAAATGACTGTGTCTGAAATACAATCTTTCCAGAGTTGATAAAATCTGGTCGCAAAGCCTTGCATTCTTTTTGAAAAACAAAAATGACAAAAAATTTGATCTTAAAATCAATTTCAACCTTTTCTTATTTTTATCTGCTGTATTCAAAAAGATTTTTCTTTTTTCTGACTATTCTTTCGTGTTGGTGCGACATATTGAAATGTTTCAAAAACTCTTTCAAATTGTCTAACGAGGGAAGGTCCTGAAGTGACGACCCGAGTTGAAGGCTGATATTATGTGGGTTTGCTATACTAAATGCCCTGATGTCAAGTATAAAACAATTATCTGTTGAGGCCTGTCCACGGAGAAACTATAGCGAAAATATTTTTTGACCATATGTACTGTAAACTAGAAAATAAGTTATAGAGTTTTTTGAAGGATATTCTAGAAATGCATATATGAATTCGACCAACATTTTTCAAGCATTTTAAAATCACTAGCGATTTTCAATTTGCAGTTTTTGCTGGGAAATAAATTTGAATTCATACATTCGCGAAACTCAAGGATATCATAAAAACTCGAAAATCAACTAGCGAATAATAATATTTAAAAATCGCTTGAATTTACCAAAGCATTTCTAGAATTTCAAAAAAAGTTTACAGTGTAGTGCATATTTACACATACAGACTTTTTTTAAGACTACTTTGTTGTTTATAGAAATATTGTTCGATGGCAGATATATCAAAAACAAATGAATTGATCTTATCTTCTACTAATATAACAGTATAACACCTCTCTATACATGTAATTCATACGATCTTTTGATGCTGTTCGTAACTCTGCGCGCATGTTTTTTTTTGTTGAACTTTTTCAAGGTACATATGTGTATCTTTTTTTTCGTATTCATCATGTCTTTGCTCTATGTGCTTGTACAGATGCCGTTCTTATATAATTCACAAAAGAGATTGTTTGTACTTTTGGATGATGCTATGATTTTCTTTTTCATTCGATTATGGTATCATTCTTTATCGTTCATACGTAGATATAACGAATTCACTCTATATATGTATTCGTATTATCTTTTCCAGGTCTGTGTATTCACTATCTCTATATGTTAGTGCTATTTTCTCCAGGTTTTTGTAATCACAATGTCTTTGTTTATGATATACATTTCACTTTTGTATTCATTTGCTCGTTCGTTATTTCGAGCTATAAGTAAACCGGTTCTAATTCAAATGTAGTATGTGATATACAAATATATTCATCTCATTATATTGTTTAATCTACGATTTGATACTTTTATAAAACGTTGTAAGTCAATACTTTTTTTCGTTAATAAATATTAAACAAGCGTCTCTCATTTAGTTCGCTATATAAAAATGGCTAATGTGAACAATATTCTATACTTATTTGACGATTTCGTACATCAGAAATATTTAGGATCCAGTCGTACTAAACTATCAGCAAAATATCATGAACTAGCGGATCAGTTGTTTCTTATATTTGATAAATTACTAAATGCTAATGGGTTACAATTTAAGAATATTAAAACATTAGATTTCAACGTAGACGATGATGATGAAGAATATCAAGAAGAAAACGACGATGAGAAACCGTGCAACATTGATGACGTGAGATATTCCTATTATTGCATATTCAAAGAATCGCACCTTTTCATTATTACGTAGTCGCTATAGAAAAATAAAAACAAAACAATATTTACATAGAATAAAGCAGTACGTTAAAGAACAAGCCCAGGACAACCAATCATATTGCAAGATTTCGCCTATATTCAAAGACCTTGTATGTATTTCATACGATCTTACGTCTGAGTTTTCGACCTGGGATTAGTATCATGGAATTCGACGGTTTCCGATAGTCGGAATCCAATAGAATCCGCTGTCGGAAATTGTTGGATTGTACCGGATCCGACAGGATCCAGTAGGGTTTGTTCGACCTGGGGAGACATCGCTTCTGACTAGCAACAAGATCACTCTAAATGAATAAAAAAATTAGCTTATATCTGTAAAATATGTACCATTTTATTTTAGATATCTAATTCATTTTAACCCTTTGGGGCCGATGGTACAAGGGTTGTAGCACCTATTTTCCAGTAAGGAAAATATTTATTTCTTATTAAGCTGTTATCAACTGTAAGGTAATAGAGCGTTTCAGCTGCCGTTGCATGCATCTCTTTTCTCTCTTTCTTTCTGTCATATAGATGCTTCTCAGGTCTTCTTTTTTCTTTCTGCTTTATAAACTGATGCCATGATCGCTTCCTCTCTTATCTTGATGCATTATCATTGGACTTGTATGTAATCATTTTGAGCCAAATACGATAAATCGACGAAAGAACCATTTTTCCATTGAAAAATAATTCCGGCCCCAAAGGGTTAAATTAAAAAAATGATTTTCTAATAAAATATTTACTGTTTCATGTGGATGACTACAGATACCCAAAAAATAAATAAACGAAGATTCTTTTTATTAATAAAACATTTGCTTTATCATTTGGATGACCAAATCTACCTAAAATCAAGAAAAAAAAAATTTTATTAATAAAATACTTACTTTCGAGAAGTATACACAACAGTCGAAAAAATTCGATCAGGGACGCATATTAATACGAAATACAAGAAAAGAAAAATATGAAATGCACCTCGAGAACAAGAAAGTGCTCCATAGAAATATTTCAAGATAATGCCCTTACAATAATAGATAAAGGTCAAGAAGAGGCCTTACAAATATATCATCTAAGAATGGCTACTTATGCGTTCATGTTCCTTTACAGTTCGGTGTAATAGTGCTGTAAAACGGCAGAAAAACGATAGTCGTAAAGGCAGCCGTACGACAATTGTAACGACAGTCGTTTTCGGTAACACCGAAACGGTCATCTTAAACGACGCCGTTTATGATTGTATTTCGTCGTTTTACAGTGCTTCGTAAACGGTCATCATAACAGCAACCGTTTTTCGCCGTTTTGCACTGTTTAAGGCCGTTTGCGGCATCGTTTTCTTTCACATGCGTTACTTCATGCTGTTAGTGCCATGCAGGGTGTGGCGGGACCGGGTTTTTTTGTCCCAATCCCGATTTTGTCCCGCTTGAACGAAACGCGTCCCGATCCCGGTCCCGACGGGATCGGGTTCGGGAAAAAATTAGGGATCGGGGCAGCCCCGCCGGACCCTAGTGTCATGTACAAGAAAAATGAAGAAAATATCGTATTCCTTTGACTTTTCTACAATATCAAAGCATGAAATATCTATTTATTGATAGTAAATTTTAATTTGAGTTATATAGTAAACGTCTTCTCTGTTAATATTTTCGACTTCGTGCTTTTGAACATCCAAGATGCTTGATAGAAGAAAATACATTTAATCTAGCTTTCTATAGCAGCAAATGTTTTAAATAGTCATCACAATGTTCGTTAATCGTTCTGATAAGGTAAATAATAGAGTCAACGAAACGAAACTGATACTCTCCAACAGAACTCTCGACTCATTCAACAGATTAATCCGTTTACGAGGGAACCTCCCCAAGTGATACCCTCCCTTTGGGCTCATATCTTGCCTACAGGTAGGACTCATAGCATAGATAAGAACCCTAAAAGGGTTCGTCCCCAAAGCCTGTTGTTGTAGAGATATTGCGTTATTAAAGTATTGGAATAATTGACCGCCGTGATCCCCCTCAGGGAGATCGAAAAAACTCATTTTCGTATTTCGACTTGAAACTTTGTACAACACGAGGTCATAATGAGACTGTTTTATTGTGAAAGTTTCAGACCCATTACTTGTTCCTATCTTAAGATTTGGTTATGGTAAACTTGTGTCCTTGCTAAGGCAACTTTTGGTGTTCTTATTTGCGATTAGGAACATTCAGCAAAGCTGAAACTTTCACAATAAAACAGTCTCATTAGGACCTCTTGTTGCACAAAATTTCAAGTCGAAATACGAAAATGAGTTTTTTCGATCTCCCTGAGGGGGATCACGGCGGTCAATTATTCCAATACCTTACTAACGCAATATCTCTACAACAACAGGCTTTGGGGACGAACCCTTTTAGGGTTCTTATCTATGCTATGAGTCCTACCTGTAGGCAAGATATGAGCCCAAAGGGAGGGTATCACTTGGGAAGGTTCCCTCGTTAGTTAATAAACGTTTTTTAGTTAAATATACAATACATTGTTAGCAGATTTTTTTATAAGAAAAACTTTTGGACTATATAAAGAATTACGTAATATGTCACATTGTTGTGGTGGAAAAGAAAATTAAGTCAAAATTTGACTTCTTCAACATTACATTGGCGAAATGAACCGATCTATTTCGTTTAATACTATAATCACAGATGATTTCACTTGTCTGTATGAGGCTTAGTGTTCTAGTGGTAGAATGTTCGCTTCGGAAGCGAGCGGCCCAGGTTCGATTCCTGGCTGGGCCCAATTTTTTTCTGATTTCTTTGAGCTCGAATGTAAGGTAAACAATTAAACTTCGATCGATCGACAGTTTTTAAGCTTTTCCATGCAGTATAGTCAATAGATCGAAATAAAGATTGACGATAGACGACTCACACATCGAAATAAAATCGCATGTTTTTTTTCATTCTCTCGTGGTGTAGTGACACAGGAAAGAAAGTAAATAGTGTCCCTATTGAATTTTGTTTTTCTTCAGAATAGCTTCGTGTTCTGCGCAACGTTACCCACATCATAAGTAAAACAAGCGATTCATGTTGATCAATATAATTATGTATTGAATTGTGCCCTATCGCAAGGATTAAAAAAAACATAGAACGACAACCAATTAGAAGTTTACGTTTAGTAAAAAAGGATATGAGGGGAAAAAATAGGGCTCAGCCAGGAATCGAACCTGGACCGCTCGCTCCCTAAGCGAACATTCTACCATTAGAATACTGAGCCTCATAAATTCTAGATTACCTTGTATATGCTTTTCAAGTGAGATTTTTCGTGCTTAAATTTATTCATCTCAAGCATAATACATGCAATATTTAACATCATTGAAATAGTTTGTTCACTGATATAGGTTAGAAACTATTTTCTTCTATATTGTTAATTTTTAATTAATTTGCATAAATTATTTTCTCCTTGTATCTGACATATGCTCAAAAAAAAGTACACGATAAAAAAAAACGTTTAAAGACCGAGTGCAAGTATGAAGAGTGCCAAAACAAATTGTTGGTTTTGTTGCTTTTCTATATCGACATTGATCGAAAAGCGAGATTTTAGACTGACTTGTGCGATCAAACATTTATCCTTTTTCAAATGAAATGATGGTTCTTCACTGTTGACTTCAATCAAATCGTATTGACCATAGATAGAATTGATAGTATAATGACGAAGTCGAGAGTGGACAAACTTTCGTTTAATAATGCCCATTTGATTACAAGTCCCATTGTCACACGTCGACAAAATATGGAAAGTGGGATGAAGAAGAAATCTACGCTGTTGAATTGTGACTAGAATACTATAAAATAATATAAAATGATTTATGTTGATAAGAGATGTCATCAATTGAACCTACTTGTTAGCTGAATCTTTTAGGATAAGTCCATGGGTATCACGCTGTTTGCATGTTTTCACTTTATAAGAGCGGATATCCGATTCCTTCTCGATGATACTGAAGAGATGACAGTTTTTCTCGATGGTTTCCATTCCTCGATCTCGAATAAAATAATGATTAAATGTTGGTGTCAATAAATCTTTAATATGCATATTTGTACGAATAATGGTATGTATCAGGGAAAAACAGCGTCACTTTTATACTGCATACGCTGTATTTCAAAGACGCTTGATGGGATATTTTTATTGACATCTATCAGTAGTCATATAGAATGTGTCATGTAATGAGAATGGAAAAAAAATTAATGACATGAGAGAGTATGAATAAGCGTGACGTTTTGATACTCATACCTGTTGTAACTTCTACATAAATGACACTATGATTGAATCATGTTTTTTTAATTACATATTTACGTACTCAAAAAGTTCAGACATCCTAGAATCGCCCAGTGTGTCCATCCGTCCGCTTAAACAAAAACTTTTGAAACGCTCATCCAATTGTGATGAAAATTTGTACATAAAATGATTTCATACATATATCTCAGTCGAAAGAAGATGACATCAATCCATTCTCAAAAGAAAAGATTTATAATAAAAATCAATCTTTAACTATCATATACCAATAGATAGAGAGGATTTCATGGACTGAAAAATAATGCTAAACTATAGGGATAAATAGGTTGCGTACAAGATTTTCTCTGTATCACAATGTCGAAAAATTCATATATCTTAGTGTCATATTTGTTTGTTCTTCATAGAGCCAACCTCATTTTTATGTACTCGAAGATCGAAATTCACGATAGATTGATTTGGATCAACTTTTCGAAAAAAGTTTATCCTTAAGCCCTGCAGATGCCCTCTTTTTATCTTGTAGGACGTGGTGAGAAGTTATTTATAAAGACTTTATTTATTTGCATAAATGAGAATTAATATTTTTCGTTAAAGCTTGTTTCATATTATAAACTCATGTTAATTAAGTCGACGCATGGTACAAATTATTGAGGATTATCTTGAAAAGGTAAAAGAGTGTCATAATGAGTAGCGTTAGAATAAATACAAAATCCTAATTTATTTATAAATAAATTCCTTATTTTTGGAAGAAAATAAAGAAAATCGAAGTAAGAAATTATTCTATATATAGTGTATAGTTTTTCTGATCTCGACCTAACGGACTCTAGTCGACACATGCTAGAATAATTTATCTGTCTTATTCACTTTTTAAAATCGGATTTAAATCTGAGGTATTCGCATTTATTTATGGTTGACTTTCCATGGAACGACCCATAAATATATGTGAGACAACAAAAGTATTTTCATTCGACTCTCCTTAAAGTCATAAATTGATTCACCGATTATTTTATTATTAAAATCAAATAAAACTATTATTAGAGTATCTCTAAAACGCAAAAGGAAGTTTAAATGTTCTTCTTATTCTATGGTAAATGTATACGGCTATGATTTAAGCATTCAACAGAATAAATAAATAATCCGCAGATTGAATGAGTGATCAATTTTTTTGTTTTTGAAATGATCAGTTATTAAAATAATTTGGTTCGTCAATATATTTAAAAATTAGTAAATTAAATCAAAAGATCAGTAGAAAAATCGAAATGTGTTCTTAAGTGATTCACTTGTTATTTTTTCTATTTTTCTTTCCTTTTGTTATGTCATACAGATGACAATTCTGTTGATAAAATATGCATTTTTACTGACTTTTATATTTTCATATATGGCGATGTTTTATCATATAAATAAAAAATGATTCATATTATTCTATATTCATTTTTCTTTCATTACTGTTGGCTATCTCTTGGCCAACAATCAAACTCCGTTGTCTTCAGGAAAAATTTTCAGTAATAAAATAATTAATAGCGCATGCATAGAAGTAAGCCTTGACACAGGATGTTATCTATTAAATATAAATGATAAATTTTAATTGGAAAGATATGATTGCTCTATATTAATAAATCATTTTTTATATGAATTTTTGGGTACAAATATTGGTTTGTAAATGATAGAATTGACACTCCAAAGAAAACGATTATTTTGACACAAATAGATACCAGTTGTTGTTTATTGATGCATAACAAATGGTAATGAAATGAGTACGCCTTTATCCTTGCGTTATATCTTGATTTTATATCTACATCAGAATATGTTCACACATGTATCTGTATATATGTCATATTGAAGTTATAACGGTAGACGGAAATTGATCCGAATATTTTAATATATTCAATAAAATTCATTTATATCGAACTCATACATAAACACCAATGAAATATGTTAAAAAAGCTGTGTCGCGCAATCCCTACGGGATTAAAATGTGAAACACGATATAACTGTTTTTGCTGTTGACTACCGATTGTGACGCTACTCTTGCCCGTAGATCTCGGTCTGTGGGGGAAGGAGGGTGTGGGTCCAAATTTCTACCCCTAAACACTTCAACACTCTCTTTCAGATCCTTTCTTCAATAATATCTGTTCTATAATATTCTTATCACATTACTTAATATGACCATTATTCTTTTAAGTATTAATCCTTTTCGAAATATAAATATTATTCAAAATCGAAAACATTATGTTTGACAAGAAATTCAAAGACTGAACTCAAACGGTAATATTACATTTTTTTTAACTGACATCTTTATTAATGATATTAGCCCTTTAGTTTTTTACTGTCTTCAAAACCGTTCATTTGATCTTTCTCTTAAGAAATTTGTGATAGCCCACGTCGTTCAATTTTTTATAATAACGCCGCTATAGCGTCAAAACGGCATATTGCGACGTTATTGGGCACAATATCGACACTAAACATCGTGATATGTGCAAACGCTTTGTGCGTCACGATTACGCGCTATAGCGGTGCTATCTCCGCTACTTTTATTCACCACAAAGTCATTATTTTAAATGTATACCACTGCCGTCAGATATTCAATGATGTGATTGGTCATAATATCTTACCATTTATACAGTTTCATTACCATGTTCACAATTATTTCATATACTATCTTAGTTTTTGGAGCTTAGACGAAGCAATTATTTTTTATTTTTTTACGACTAAATGTATTCATATTCCTATAATGTAACTAAACGACGTCTTCTTCGAAAAACAAAACGTCAATCTCTTCGTCATCTAATTTATCCTTATGATAGCTCCTCGGATGATAATCCAACTGATGAAAATAATGAACGAACACATCTTGAAGCAAAATCGTTCAGATTAACGAATAATAATCACATTTCATTTCCATCATGTACTGTTGATATCGAAGAAGATAATTGGATAAGTGACGATGAATAAGTAGATCCAACAACGATTTAAAAACAGAGATTGTATTACTCATATTTATAAACATTTCTTAGACGTATCTTCTACGTAAAAATAAACGTGTACTAGAGAGAGATGAATAATTATGTCACGTATTTCTTTATTGCAAATAATGATCAAAGTGGCCTGATGTTTTTTTTCTTCAACAAGGAGTAAAATAGACGGCCAAGAAGCGATTTTATTCGTCTACATTGTTCTCGCTTTCATATTCATTTTATCCTATTAATAGGCAGCAGACAATCGTTATAATATACATACATATTTATTTATTTCGTCAATTTAGAAGTTGAGTATAAACGATCCTGTAGTTATTTATCATTTACCAATTATCAAACAGCTGCTATCTGCTACTACTTCTACTGACACTCAAAAGGTATTCTTTTACAAACGTTATAAATCAATGTTTGTCACCTATCATGCGTCCATATATGATTGTCCATTCAATTCTAATAGTCATGTAATTTTTTTCATTGAGAATGGCAAGTCTGATGTGATTCAATATGGAAATATAATTGTATTTTTATCTCAAGAAAATGAAGACTTCGTTTTTATATAAAAATATGTATCATGCAAAAAACATTTGTAAAATTATGTAGAGCTACCAGCTGAATTACACGATCCAATAGATACATATTTTCCTTTAGTATCTCTCTCTGACAATTTTACTATTATTTCGGTGACAAATATCCGTCACAAATATGATCTAGTTCGTATACTCAACTCATTTTGTATATCGGAGATAAGGATCGATTATGAACATGATCGATTGTAAACATTTATTTTTTCATACACTTTAACTTTTCGTCTTGAACTCATTCCACACCACTTGTTCTCAGTTTTAGATAATAATGAATCGCATAAATCCTTATACTAGGAACCACACATCGAAACTTAAAGCAGTTAAACACACTGAAATAGATCATGTTGCTATTTTTCCAAGCGACAATTCATTTTCAGTTGTTAAATCAAAACAACGTCTTCCAGCCGAACAGGATGGATTTGTGTTGGTGCAGGCTGGCGGTAAAAAATACATGAGCTTTATATTTGAAACCGGTAAGATGTCAAATTATAATCAAAATAAAAAAGATAATTTTTTCTATTCAGGTACTTTCGAAATATGCAGCAAGCTGCTGATTTGCTCTCACAAACACAACACAAAGATATAGAAAGTGATTATGAAAGAAAAAAAGAACGATCATTATCAAATGATATTAATTCCAATGCACCTGGTACGTTATGGTATTTCAAATAAAACAACTGAATATCTATAATTTTAGAACAAAGAACATTTACTGCATTGAAGGATGTACCGTTTTCTACTGATACTGTTACAACAAGTCTTGATCAATCCTCATCTAAACCTATTGTATTTAATTCAAGTAAGTGATAAAAGGATATTTCGAACTAATTTTTCTTACGAGGATTTTAATATTAGTTAGATAAATACTCACAATCTTAATCTATTTCTAAACTTCTAAATTTAATTGTGTGGATATATTTTCATTTTTTTCTAGGTATAACTAATGTTACAACTCCAATTCGAATTCACAAAGCTGCAGATAGTTCAAGAAAAACTAAAGGTTTGTTTCATCATATTCAAGGATTATTCTTCTTACTTTATAACATAGAATGGCCACAAAGTCGACATGAAAGTTCACCAAAAGATTTCACACAAACGAATACAACACATAGAATTCGTGAGTAGAGGTTTTTTTTTATAATTCTTGTATTAAGGTCAATATTTAGCAGCATCAACAACATATACGGCTTCAACTTTTATAAGTAATATATCATCTTCATCGATAACTGAAAAAAATTCAAATTCTGAACCACCACCAACAACATCAAATTCTTTCTTAAATATTAATACACGAGTAGCAGTGGCAAAGATCAAATCATTAAACAGCAGTAAGTAGATTCTTTGCACGTAAGTATTTATTTTGTTAATTGTCTTGATTGAAATAAAAACTCGAAGAAAGTTTATTCAATACGTTTGAAAGTAAAACAGTAAATGTATCTAGCAAGATTTACTAATAGGAGGTAGTGTGCCCGGTACAAGATTACACGAAAATGAAGCGTTATTATGTGTTATATTGGTTTATAGCGGCGTCATTTTGCGCTATAACGTCAATAACGATCGCTAAATGGGGTCACTAAGCGATCGCTATATGACCGTTATAACGTCGCTATTTAATCGCTATCGACGACATGGGAGGTTTAAGCCAAAAAATATGTGAGTTACATTTGCATCGTTGTTGGAGAAAAATGAAAAATCACCATGCAAGCAGTTTATTATTTTGTATGAAATATAAAAAGAACGCAATATGTAATTTCTTCTATAAGATCTTCAAATTTCAATGTTTGTCTATCATACTTGCATTTCTGCATATGGAGAAAAAAAATTGCACTATCAAAATAAATTTGATAAGATAAGGTATATAAACGCACGTCTAAAAAGAAACAGATCATTTTAGATAGCATACACACAATTCGAAGAAAGCAGTATCAATGTTGAACAAAATGATTTTATCATTTCATACATTACCGGTCGAGTTGGTTTATAGAATTCTCGACCATCTTGATCAACTAACAATTCTACTGTCGTGTCGGAATGTCTGCGCAAGATTGAATGCCATTACTGACACATACCATCGATACCAGGTAATATTCATTTCTACAATAAAATCATATATTTCTCATCTTTCAAATAATGTTATTTTTTTTCTCAATGCATTATTTTCCATTCCCAGTTCGAACAAATAGATTTCGTTGGAGCATTGTATACTTAACTGTTTTCAACCAATGAAACAAATTCATATGAATATATACGAGTATTGTAGAAAATATCATGAGCTTATAAAATTACGATATCTTAGAAAATACAAAACAGAATCAATAGACTTCTTGAAAACATTAAATTTACTCTTTTAATGATGAAAAAAGCGAAAATATCACGTATGAAATGATTTATCATACATGTAGAACTCGAAGACGCTACTCGAGTATTAAAAATTTTACTCGAGTTTTCAACTATTCAACTATTGATACACGAAAGATTAAGGGCGCTAACTACAATATGCTTTCTGCAGAATGCTAGGGTGAGGGTGAGGGTGAGGGTATGGGTGCGAGTGAGGGTAGGAATGAGGATGTGGGTGAGGGTGTCAAAGAACCGGTACCTATAGGCTGCGACCAAATTTTACGGACAGCATCTTGTAGTCAGCATCGTGCATGCAGCATCTTACAGGGAGTTTCCTGTTGGCAGCATCCTTATTCTATCATATAGTAATAGTTGAATAGTTGAAAACTGGAATACTCAAGTATTAAAACTTTTAAAAGTTGAATAGTCAAAAAGTTTAAAACTCGAGTAAAATTTTAATACTCGAACCGAGTTAACGAGTTCTACACTACTGTTTTTGATTGACTATGTTCATTCAATCTGGTTCGATATACATCCAAAATAATTTTTTCTCTTAAGATCTCTTACTGTAAAATAAAACTGAAACATCTCTATGATAATATATTATATTATGATGAGTATGATGACTTCGATTATTTCCAATAACAATAGACAATATAATCAGATTAAAATAGAAGATGTTGCTAAACAAAAACACACAGTGAATTCTTTCGAATATTTCAATTAATGTTGATTATCATTGATTAATCAAACAGCTAGGTAGCGTTCAATTTTCTATCGATCAATTTTACAGGCTTAAATGGATTAGTGTTTCTAATCTAGAATGTTAATCATTACATGTTTTGGGTGCTGTACATTTCCCACATAGTCTCATCTGATATTGTGTCAGGTGGTTGTCAAACTATAAAATACTGATCACAAGTAATCAGGACAATGAGGCTAAAAAGATCGCTTATTTTACTATATTTTGCAAGTCATCGCTTCAGATAACCTGATTTCTAAACTCGTTTAACTATTATCATCTGCAAAGTCCATAAATCCTCATGAAAGATAAAATGAGAAACTTGCGAACCAGGCGATCTAGCTCATCAAATTTTCTTAATAATCCCGCAAAATTTGTGAAGAAATCTTCTTTTTTCAGTAGTATTGTGGCGCGTTCTCTCCTATGAAAAAATGCTCTGCTTTGCAAATACGTCATTTCTAAAAGTATCAACATCTAAACTTCTTTCCAACATTTTCATTCTGTCAAAACCGAACCGAAATATTCTGCGACAAAAGCCACACTGTATACTCGGTCAATTTCTATTATCTCTATGTAACTCGTTTTAACAATACCCTAGATGAGATACTTCAATTATACTAATACCGATAAGCACGCATGACCCTGTATTGTTATAGATAGATTTCCTTTTGCTAAAACTAAATTGACAAATATACCTTTACAATATCTCCTTAAATTCTTGACAACTTCTATCTAACTGAAATCTTGTTCATAAAATATTTTAGTAATGTATACTTGAATACTACTTTTCACAGACACTCATCACATTGAATCTCATGGACAAACAAATTAATGATAAACGAGCACAACATTTAGCCAATGCTTTAAAACGAAACACAGTAATATGATTCACATCAATCTCTTTCTTATTCATCCAAGCACTCACTTTTTTAAACAGACACTCATCACATTGAACCTCTCGGGTAATCAAATTAGTCCACAAGGAGCACAATATTTAGCCAATAGTTTAGAACTAAACAAAGTAATATGAATCATATCAACCCTCCTCTTATTCATCTATGCACTCACTCTTTTACACAGACACTCACCACATTGAACCTCATGGACAATCAAATTGGTCCGCACGGAGCACAACATTTAGCCAATACTTTAAAACAAAACGAAGTAATATGAATCATATCAATCTTCTTCTTA
>JAJEKB010021564.1:50052-90713 GCA_022393335.1 Macrotrachela quadricornifera | reverse complement strand
ACGAAGTAATATGAATCATATCAATCTTCTTCTTATTCATCCAGGCATTCACTGTTGTTCACAGACACTCACTACATTGGACCTCTGGAGCAATCAAATTGGTGATGAGGGAGCACAACATTTAGCCAATGCTTTAGAACTAAACAAAGTAATATGCATCATATCAACCCTTCTCTTCTTCATTTATGCACTCACTCTTTTGTACAGACACTCACCACATTGGAACTCATGAAAAATCAAATTGGTGATGAAGGAGCACAGTATTTAGCCAACGCTTTAGAACAAAACAAAGTAATAGGAATCATATCAATATTCTTCTTAATCATATATACACTCACTTTTCGATACAGACAGTCACCGTACTGCCGCTCATGTGGAATGAAATCAATATTAATCTAAAACAGCATATTCGAGAAATGACCAAAAACAACGCGTCATTGAAGGAATGAATATGATTGTTCACAAAAAGATGGCCCTGACAACAATATATTTTTATAAGAGAATTAAATAGGCTTTTAGTTTTATACATGGATATTTTTTGATGAATTGGATTACTTTTTTTATTGGATCCGTTTAATCCTTTCGCCGCGATGGGACCCACCGGTGGGTCCCACTTTGCATTTCATATTCTAATGTCGAAATACGCTTTATTAAGAAAACCGCGTAAACCATAAGACGCAGTGTGAAAAGCTCTACAATACTCATAGTAAAGCTTATTTTAATTGTTTAACTTTTGTTTTGAAAGAATATAAAACTCTGTCTGACTTGTTTTCTAGGTTAGGAAAACATCCTTTTTTTCCACACAAATGTGAAATTTCATGTTTCTTATTTGATCTTTTTATCATCTAATATGGTTTCGTAAGGAAAAATAAAATATACCACAAGATGTGGCGTGAAGCGCTCTACCATCTACATCGTAAAGCTTATTACGATTGTATACCTTTTGTTTTCAAAAAACGTAAAATTCTGTGCGATCATTTTTTGCAACCTCAACAATTGGTCCCATACAGTTTTGCTTTTTTTTGAATACAAAAGGTATACAATCGAAATAAGCTTTACGATGTAGACTGCACAGCGTTTCACGCTGCATCTTGTGGTATATTTTGTTTTGTAATAAAACGAATTTAGAGATGTTACTTTATATGGAAATCGAATCGCGGTGTAAGGGTTAAGGAAACTGCATTTAATAACGACGGATGTAGTCCTCAGTCGTAAACCGCTGATATCTCCACCGCAGTACGATGCAGGCAAGCCGTGATCATACCATTTGAAAGAGGAAACTCCAAGGATTATCCAAATATAAAAATATTTGAGGGTGAGTGTAAAACGGCTGTGAACGGAGTCAAACAAGAAATGTGAATTATTTCCCGTCGTTATTAGGGAACATGTCTCTAGAGTTAAATTCATCATTTGAAGTGATATTATTATTAGTAGGATTACTAACATCCTTCACCGACCCAATACAGATCTTAGTTTTGTTTTGACCCCTTCCTGCATGTAAACATTTAGTGGATAGGAGATTTGGATGAAAGTGAAAGCTAACAAAAACTAAAGAAAATCAAAGCAAGAGTTATTGTATATAGTGAATATTTTTTCTGATCAATAGTAATTTACGGACTCAGAACGTACTTAGACTACATCAATTTAAAATTTTCAGATCCGAATCTGATGAACTCTAGTCAACACATTCTAGGATTATTTATCTTTTTTAATCACTTTTTCAAGTAAATATAACTCTCGGATTTAAATCTGAGGTTTCCGCATTTATTTAAAAAGAAGGCAGATTTAAGTCATCCAGAAAAAACACCTTTTCAAACTCTTCAAGAACATTGAATTGAAATTTTACTCGAACAAAAAGATGAAAAAGAAATATTTCAAATAACCTGCTTTATTGAAATTTTCATGTTACATTTTTTAAAAGAAAAAGAATGAGAGTAATATGTTCGATGACAAAAATAATCACAACCAAAATAGGCAAAGACAATTTTATTCTGCGCCAATCGTTATATTTTCAACATCGTAAAAGTTCACACATATGAAGGAAATCGATAAAGAGTAAACAAATATTGAAAGAACAACTGTTAGAGTGGTAACACCATTGTTGTGTGTATATGTGTATTTGGAATGATAAAATACACACATGTCCTTACATAGAAAACAGCCAGTATTTATGCTGGTCAGATGTTAAGTAGAACATGGTTTATTCCATGATATAAGACATCACACTTAGAAAAACCATGATTAATACATGAACGTAAGAACAACTTCCTGGGATTAAAGCAAGAGAAACATTAGGAAAAATACGTTACAGAACGAAAGAAAAGAAGAATGAAAGAGGCAGTTATAATCGACAACACGTGTACATGTGTAAAGAATGAACGAAAGAGAACGAATACACATCTTATGACACATCGTAGATATGGAAGATAACAACAAAAAATATGACTCATACGTTCGTGCATGATAATTCTTCAACTTGATACAAATTTCATGGCCATTGACGAGTATAAACATGAATTATTAGGACAAACTTGGATCATTTGCTTCACTATAAATGTGGAGCAAAATCGATTGCAAGTATTCAAAATAAAATCCATACAAGTCAATAACGTTAAAAAAGTATGTATAATATAATTTTTAACATTATTACACAAATCATTGAGTTTATGCCGAAAATGAATTACAAAATGATTCATATATATATAATTGTTAGAAGTTTATTAAGAGCTATTAGGATCTATCAGGGTCCGCTACGGTCTACCATTGAATCTTTATATGATGCATTCTTATAGCTCACGAATTATATAAAGCTCCTTGTGCCTATGTTATCGTCCTCACCTTCAGTGGGGCGATGCGTTATAGAAGTATACTTCCACACTCATCCTCAGTCGAAAGATACGCGCTGTACATATTTTCCCCCTCATCTTCATGTCAGACCCTGATAGATTCTATTAAAAAATTAATAAAAATTGAATTATTTTATAATTCTAATGCATCATCCAGTAAGACTTGGAAGCATACTGGGCCGACCCGTCCTGTCGAGCTTTAAAAATCATAACTGCGTGAGTATAGATACAACTTGTATTGGGATATGTCCTGCTGTTTTATCTCATGTATATGTATCCACATGTACTGGCATAACATCATATATATCCCTGAAAAACCTAGAATTCGTGTATTAACATGTATCGATATACGACTATATGCCAATACTTGTCAATACGTGCCGATACATATAGACAATATCATTTAATAGAAGATATACCAATACAAATTGTATTTGAACCACTCATTCCTCTGTAAGACCGGCAAAAATGGGCGTGGATCGATCTGACCGGTTGCTTACCAAATTTTAAAGCGCTAAAGCTAAATTTTTGTATTTTCGATTGGTTTGAAAAAACTAGATCAGTTTCAACTCTGAACCGGAGTTTGTTAGCAATAGTTACTGTTATCCTCTCTGGCCAGAGAGCGGAAGAATATTTTTTTAAGATTTTTTCCATGTCGCATCTGCTTGGAATGGTCCTAGAACTAGAGTCACACAAGCTCGATCATAGCGAGTATCATTTATCGTCAACAATTTATTATTTGTTGAACTTACCATCGTTCATAGAACAACTTTCTTGATACTTACTTTTTTTTGTAGCAAACAAAGATTCTTCTGTTACAATGGCAAAAAAAGTAGGAATGGCAGGTGCAGAGGAACTTGCAAAAAAACTGGTAGACATAGGCATTGGTGAATTGGGAGGCGGTCGATGGGTTTCAATCAAGGTGGAAAATCACTGTGGATACAAATTGCATAAGGTAAGATTCTATCTAAAATGCTCTAACAAGCACTTTGCTAACGTGCAACTCTATAGGTGGGACAGCATTTCGATAGTGGAAGAAAGGATAATGTGCCCGACGATATTGATATGGGAGAGGAGAGAACCCTTACAGTGACAAATAGAAATGGAGCATTGGTTGGCGTCAAAGGAATTTTGAAATATAAACTTGTTGACCATCCTGATAATGTTTACATGGTGATTTACTTTGAGAATCCTTATCACGGACACAATTATCACAATGTTCAATTTTGGAATGATGGAGACTCCGACTATGAATTATACCGTCGCATTCCAAAAATTGACACTCACGATGTGGCAACTACTCATTGGAACGACTCTGTATATGCGTCATCATCAATGACAGGTGGTAACACTTCGAGGATGGGTATTGGCTTGACAGCAGGCAAGTGATTTTTTTTTGAACTTATGAGTTTTGTTTATAATTCACTTTTTACTTTTACAGGAAGTGTTAAAGGTGGTGGTAGGGTGAAATGTCTTCTTTCCCATCACAACACCTACCTTCGAGCTTATCCAAATGGGGTGGTTGACTTGGCTCCTCACTGCGAATCATACGAACGTTGGTCTGTGATTTCTCATGGCGATAACAAATATTCTTTGAGATCAACTCATGGTTCTTACTTGCGCGGAACACCCGACGGTCATGTTGATGCTGTTGGAAACTGCGACGAGTGGGAAACATGGACTCAAATTCCGTCAAGTGGAAAAACAGCTTTTCGATCCTGTCATGGAACATTTCTTCGTGCAAACGATAACGGCAGTGTAGACCTTGGACCTGATTGCAAAGCCTGGGAATTGTGGTCAACATTTGAGGGTGAATGCGTAATATTATAGAAGCTAAGACATTCCAAACGATCACAAGACGTTTTGTCTTGACTTAAGAGACTCATCATGCGTGTTTACAAAACTATTATTAATAAAAAATAAAAATTTGTACAATGTTTCGAAAAATTCATAATAAATTCCTATTTTCTACAAAAGCATAGATAAATAACGTTCATCCTACAGTTTCGCTGACCCTTTTCCGAAAGAAAATTTAGTATGGGTATCATTAAAGACAATTTCAGTTTTGATTATATTGTATGCTATAATCTTCTTAAACCCATGAGAAAGCTAGGAAGAAAATATCCACAGTTTAACGACGATCATGTTATAGAAGTATCCTGATCTTTGATTCGTATATAAACGATAATCATGATTTTAACTCACTTCTTCATAAAAGAAATCCTCTTTATTATATCGCTGTTAAACACAATATCTAGGTAAAAATTCACGCAAAATTTTCAAATATTACTGTCAGACTATTGTATCAAACAATAACCATTTTTAGTCTAGAATGTAGTTTGTTATAGTTAAACATATGAATTAGCTTAGTCGATGACAACGTTTCACCACGTGTACAGTTAGTGTGCCATTTAATGTGATTAGTAATTCTTTCAATAGAAACAGCTTTATGAGATCGCGGAAGATGAGTATCGCATCGATCATTAAACATCGTTTTCTTTCTGCTCTAAAGTAAAGTGTGAGATGTATGACATAATGTTATCTTATCAGTGTGTTTTTTACCGTGATTTTCCCACTGCTATGTAAAAGTCCTTCAAAATCGGGAAATCTTTCAGAAAGTTTTTATAGAACCCGTCAGCCAATGACGCCGTTATTCAGAAAAAAAAGTTTTAAATTTTGAGCCATCGCCGCTGTTGATCAACTGATTGGCTTACACTTCTATCTATTATGTACAAAATGTATCGAATTCGATTTATTGTAAACAGCTATGATTGGAATTAGGTCAACCACTATTATCAAAAAAAACATCATTTTTACAAAATATAGTGTCATAAAGAGCTTCCGACAATTTTTAGTACTGTTAGTAGTGCCAAACTTGAAAGTTGAATTCAAGCATTTAGCTATCATGTCAAATGTTCAACTAGTAAACTAATTCAACTATTTCGAATGCTGAACTATTTCAAGTGTTCGATTATTCAACTAATACCCTCCGCCGCCCTACTTCATCTTCCCACCGCGCAAAGGATTCCGTGCTAACTCTAACAGGTCGCTTTACACCTCAAGCTTTTCAGCCTCTCACTCACCTGGCCATCCGCTCCTCAAGGACGCGAACCTTCTCGAATAAATCAAATTTTTGAAATGATGTTCGACTTCTCGAAATTTGATGAAATTAATTATTGGAGCAGAATTAATTTCACAACGTTCAACATGGCATAGTAAGATCAATTCTCTTTTTTTATCGATCGATAGTCTTGTTGATGATGTAACTGAACCTTATATTCCTTCTCATTTTCAGTCTCACTATTCAATGTTATTTCTAATCTGATGACACTTTAAAAAATTGTAAAACTCACACAAATTCTGAAAGGACAAGTGCACAACTCTTACTGTTGGCAGATTGATTCATGTCAAGGCAATTATAGGCTACTGCCAATAACAATAGTTTCAGCTCATTTTTTTGTTTTAGCTCGAGTACTATATTTATGCATATGTTTGAAATGAATGATCCTGGAATATGAAGCACACAAATAAAAAATGCACGTTTAATACTAAGAGAAAAATTGCTTAATAAACTACAAAATGATATTACTATTATGAGTTCTGGTTGTTCTAGTAAGATACAGAGATGCCAAAAGTGAGTAGCATCTTTTTCATGCTTTTACATGGTTTGATAAATCTTGACGAGATCTATAAAAGTGTTTATATGACAATTTTTTTAAGCCCTGCTTTGGCACAAAAAACTATGTAAAAATATCAGAGAGAATTCTCACTCGATTTTTCTATTACTTGCATTTTACTATTATGTGGTTTTTTAGGCTATTTTTCTCTTAGTATTAAACGTTTGTTTTTTATTTGTGTGACTCGAACTGTACTATCTAAAGAAAAAAAGAAAATTGAATCTATTTCGTATAGTTTTGAAACGCGAGCCAAAACAAAAAAGTGAAGTGATATTTTTGTCCTTCATAGTAGGCGACTATTGTAGAATTTTTTCTTACAGGCAAAAATATTTCTACTTAACAAAATTTATCTATACTCTTTCAATTTTTTTATTAATAATCATTTCTCATTAGCAATTGAAGGAAAGAAAAAAAAAACACACATCTCTCATCATATGTAGATAAATATGTGGAACCCAAAATTTTTCGCTCTTAATAAAGCATAAAATATAAGTTGTCATGAATATAAATATATATTGATTTTCAATCAGCATGAATAGCAAATGGCGACGAAATTGAGTGACTTACTTGGAAAAAGTTTGATAGAAAATAATCCTAATAAAGACAATGAAACTTTTCGACAAGTATCAACAAATGAACTTGAGAAAAAGGTCGTAGCGATTTATTTTTCGTAAGCAAATATTGAATTTTATTTAAAAGAGCTCACTGGTTTCCATATTGTCAATCTTTCGCTCCAAAATTGGCTAAATGTTACACTAAAATTCAATCTGAATTACATGATCAATTTGACGTTGTATTTGCGTCGTCCGATAACGATGAAAAATCTTTTATTGAATATTTTCAAACAATGCCATGGAAATCCATTCCTTATCAAGTAATAAAACACTCTTATTCTTATGATATATATCATTTTCATAAATTTTCTATCTACAATATAGATTTGTTTCCAAACTGTTACATTGGTCATTGATCGAATTTTTCATAGGATTTGATCCAAGAAAAAAACTTGTAAAAATCGTCAATATCAATATCAACTCAATAAATTTCGTTCAATTTTGATTCAGGTTTCAGTAGAATCTCCTGTCAAGAAAATAATCTCTAGTAGTTACTAAAGAGGAAATTAAGACGAAATTTTACTGAATTTTTCTCCCGACCTCAAATAACAATTTTATCTTACTTGTTATTAACATTAAAAGGAATATGCAATTGCATCTCGATTGGCGTAATCCGATTAGAATTTTTTCAAACAAAATCTTTTCTATCCACAGTCAATAGACATTTTTAAGAATTTGTACCCGAGATGTTCATCTCGATTGAGAATCTGCCGCTGCCGCGATGGTATTTTTAAAAATCTTGGAATTTTGAAGGCGGTGATCGGTTTATAATAAAGTAACTCCGAATAATCGATCCGATTCGTGCAGCCTTACCGTGCAAGTATACATCCACGCCGAGATTATGTGTAAATTCCTGATTTTCTGAAATTTCTTTTCGTAGAAAAGCTACCATCACCACGGCAGGACAGCGCCGCGATGGACATCTCTGATTTCCACGAGATATATATCAATGAAGAATTCTATTTGAGAATTTGATATATTCTAAAAGCTTGATGATAATTGCGCTAATCACAAATGCAAAATGGACAATTGACATAGTAGATACTTCGGATTGAATCTTTTCAGACTTTATAAACTGGCTTAGAGCAACATAAGCTTTCATCTAACAAATTGTATTAAAAATTCACTTCGTAGCATGGGAGAACTGTCGATTGTGCTTATTCAATGATGCGACCAAAGAAAAAATTACAGCATAATTCCTGCAGGGTTTCCATATGAAACATGATTGAACCACTTTATTGGATATTCGGAACTTAAATTAGTAGGATGACTGTCTGTCACTCACTGTGGAAGAGAAGATCAAAGTTTCTCGCTCTATGACTTCAACACTCATTCTCAGCCGTGTTTCACAAAACTCAGGGCTTACTACATCGTCCAATGTCTTTCCTTCACTCCATGATTGCTTTATTCAATTGAACTACTTTACATTAGAAGTAGAACACTTATTGGAGAGACTAAGAATTTTTTCATAAAAATATTTTATTGATATCATTAAATGAATTCTTTCATTCTAGATCGAGATCGTGAGACAAAACTAAGTACGAAATTCAATGTGAAAAGTATTCCAACACTGATTGTTCTATCACCGGATGGAAGGATCTTAACTAAGGTTGGTCGCGGAGATATTCAAGACAAAGGAGTAGAAGCTATTCGACGCTGAATACAAATTGGACAAAAACCTGTTATAAATCCAGACGAATATTTGTGGCCTGGAACTACTTGTAGCAGATGTAAAATGAATCCACTTACTGGTCAACGATACAAGTGTTCTACTTGTGATAACTACGATTTATGCTCTCAATGCCAAAAGGAGGGACATGAACATGAACTCAAAATTATGTCGCAAACCTTAGGAGCGATTGAAGCACTCGTTTGGAAGGGATTTAGTTCAAATGTCTAACTTCTCAACAGCTTTCAACCTCTACAAACACAGAAAAACAATATTCACGAACTTATAAAAGCCTATTTATTAAAAGAAATAAAATAGAAAATAGAAAAAACTTATTCTTTATTCTAAAAATGCTATTACAGTGCCTTGTTATTGGGAGGATTAGACCATAAAATGTCGTACAGTGACAGGAATCGGATTAAGACCAAAAATTACACAGTTCTTTGTGAAAGATGACAGTGAATTGAATCATGCCATGTTCAAATAAATCATATCTTTTGAAATTTGTTTTTGCTTAGTAGTGAAGCATAATATTGACATTCACTTAGTACTGAATACGAACTTTCAAATTAGCAGTTAATGCTTGCTCGATAATAAAATGTTCTACGAACGTGTATAACTCTTTTGATGGTTTCTATGCTTGGGAAAGAGAATGCCGTCTTATAATCTCCTGCTAACTTCAAAATAATGATCTGTTTTCATGATCAAAGACCGTAAGAACAACATATGCGCGATTTATTTCTGGTTGATAGTATTCTCAGATGAATATTACCAGTGGATCACACATTGACATTCGAAGATTAATTGATCACTTTCTTAAGCCTTGACATAACTCAAACCAAATGATTAACAATAAACATTTAGGGGTTGACCAAAAGTTCGTAGAGTGATACCTTAATACTTTATGATAAGCTTTAAGTAATTTACTTTCTATATAGTCTGATAGAGCAAAAGAAGCTCTATCGTTTCTATGCTATTTGATCACTATTGATCTAATATCATAATAATGGAATTTTCATAAAAACTATTTTTGTTAACACCTAATTGGTTGTTTCAGATGATAACCTGTGGAGAATTTTGTATTCCATTTTATCATCGTTTAATTCTTTGTATTAAAAAAAAACAAAATATACTAGAAGATGCAGCGTGAAAAGCTCTACAATTTACAAAGAACAGTTATAAAAAAGTGACATAGGCAATAACGAATACAGCTCTTAGCAAAAAAAAGATCCTGTTTTTGTAACGTCGAAATCTAGTCGCTCAAAGTTTTGCTCATTTTGAAAACAAAAAACATGCAACTATAAATAAGCAGTTCTTTATAAATTATAGAGCTTTTCACGCTGCATCTTCTAGTATATTTTAGTCTTTAAAATAGCTTGTTAATTAACGACAAAATAATAAAATGAAATTAAAAAGTGCTTCATCCATGACAATCTAAAATAATCAGCTAGATGTCAACAAAAATAGTTTTTTTATGAAAATTCGATTATTATAATATTAGAGGAATAGTGATCAAATAGCATAGAAACGATAGAGCTTTTTTTTCTCTATCAGGCTATATAGAAAGCAAATTACTTAAAGCTTATCATAAGGTATTAAGGTATCACTCTACGAACTTTTGATCAACCCTAAGTATTAAACGTTCGTTTTTTATTTGTGTGACTCGATCTGTACTATCTAAAGAAAAAAAGAAAATTGAATCTATTTCATATAATTTTGAAAAGCGAGCCAAAATAAAAAGGTGGAGCGAATTTTTTGTCGTTCACAGTAGGCAATTACTGTGTAATTTTTTCTTACAGGCAAAAATATTTCCACTTAACAAAATTTATCTATACTCTTTCAATTTTTTTATTAATAATCATTTCTCATTAGCAATTGAAGGAAAGAAAAAAAAAACACACATCTCTCATCATATGTAGATAAATATGTGGAACCCAAAATTTTTCGCTCTTAATAAAGCATAAAATATAAGTTGTCATGAATATATATATATTGATTTTCAATCAGTGTGAATACCAAATGGCGACGGAATTGTATGATTTACTTGGAGAAAATTTGATAGAAAACAATCCCAATAAAAGTGATGAAACTTTTCGACAAGTACCAACAAGTGAACTTGAGAAAAAGGTCGTAGCGATTTATTTTTCGTAAGCAATTACTGAATTTATTCATATTTAATAAAAATGAATTTTATTTAAAAGAGCTCATTGGTGTCCACCTTGTCAAGCTTTCACTCCAAAATTGGCTAAATGTTACACTAAAATTCAATCCGAATTGCAAAATCAATTTGACATTGTGTTTGTATCGTCAGATCATAATGAAAAATCCTTTGCCGAATATTTTCACACAATGCCATGGAAATCCATTCCTTATTCAGGTAATTAAACGTTACCCGAATTTTCCTTCCGATCCCAAACAACAATTTTATATTACTCGTTATTAACATTAAAAGGAATATACAGTTGAAACTCTATCGGCGTAATACGATTCTTTGAATTCTTATAATATATCTTCCGCTTGACTGTCTCATGATTGAGATTGTCAATATTGGATTTGTTCTTGATCATATTTAGACTCACTCATCTAACCGGCTGTGATGGTTTCAAAAACAATAAAAACCCTTTTATAATAATATTTTGGAGAATCGCTTGGTAAAATGAGTATTGTTTACTTAATTCCGCTTCTGAACTAGCAAGCTTACGAAAGCAATAATTTTGAAAAAAAAATAAATATAAAACTAGAATTTTTTCAAATAAAATTTTTTCCGTCCATAGCCAGTAGACATTTTTAAGAATTTGCACGAGACACATGTCAATGAAATACCCCATTTGAGAATTTGATGATAACTGCGCTAATCACAAATGCAAGATGATTAAATGGTATAGTAGATATTTGGGATTGAATCTTTTCAGAGTTTATAAACTGTCTTAGAGCAGTGTAAGCTTTCATCTAACAAATTGCATTAAAAATTCACCTCACCGTGTGTCACATTTTAATTACGTAGGAATTACGTTGAAAATATAGTTTTTATTGGTTCATTCGAACTTGAGCATGAATAGCATGGGAGGACTGTCAATCATGCTTATTCAATGGTGCGGCTAGAGAAAAGCTTATAGCGTAATCCCTGTAGGGTTTCAATGTGAAACACGATTGAACCACTTTATTGAAGATTCCTAACTTAAATTAGTAGGATGGCTGTCCGTCACTGACTGTGGAAGAGAAGATTGACATTTCTCGCTCTATGACTTCAAAACTCAAGGTTTACGACATCGTCCAATGTCTTTTCTTTACTACATGATCGTGTTATTCAATTGAACTACTTTACATTAGGAGCAAAACACTCGTTGAATTAGACTAATAATTTTCTCATAAAATAATTTTATTGATATCATTCGATGAATTCTTTCATTTCAGATCGAGATCGTGAAACAAATCTGAGTACGAAATTCAACGTGGAAGGTATTCCAACACTGATTGTTCTATCACCAGATGGAAAGATCTTAACTGAGGATGGTCGCGGAGATGTTCAAGACAAAGGAGTAGAAGCTATTCGACTCTGGATACGAAATGGGCAAAAACCTGTTATAAATCCAGATGAATATGTGTGGCCTGCAACTACCTGTAGTGGATGTAAAATGAATCCACTTATTGGTCAACGATATAGGTGTTATACATGTGATAACTACGATTTATGCTCTCAATGCCAAAAGGAGGGACATGAACATGAACTCAAAATTATGTCACAAACCTTAGGAGCGATTGAAGCACTCGTTTGGAAGGGATTTAGTTCAAATGTCTAACTTCTCAACAGCTTTCAACCTCTACAAACACAGAAGAACAATATTCACGAACTTATAAAAGCCCATTTATTAAAAGAAATAAAATAGAAAATAGAAAAAATTTATTCTTTATTCTAAAAATGCTATTACAGTGCCTTGTTATTGAGAGGGTTGGACCATAAAATGTCGTACAGTGACAGGCATCGGATTAAGACCAAAAATTACACAGTTCTTTAAGAATGATGAGAACAAATCGAATAATACCATGCTCAAATAAACTATATCTTTTGAAATTTGTTTTTGCCTAGTAAAGAATGTTACCAATGGATCGCGTATCGACATTCGACGATTAATTGATCACTTTCTTAAGCCTTGACACAACTCAAACCAAGTGGTTAACAATAAACATTACCTAGATGGCATTGAATAATTCTATGTAGTAAAAAATCGGAAATAAATTATTTAAATCAGTTTTTCAGATTGTAAATATCGACGATTGGTTGATGTCAGATATCGTTTCACCAAGAGCTCAATATGTACTGTAGTTTTTGTCTCTCCAAAATAGCATGAGTGTAAGCGTGTCGAACCACTAACTAGTTGTATTATCAGATAAGAGAGTTATTTCCGATTATATCACAAATGTATGAATCTCTTTTATTGTACAAATGAACAACTATGTATAGGTGTTGAAAACGATTCACAAGAACGGACTAGAAAAACCCATATGACGTGATGGAAGAACGCATGACGTCACAATAATGATATTGAGAAAAAGAAAGAGAAAGAGGTGGTGCATATATAATGTTGCCACTTAATAAAGTTCAGCTGTCAACAACAGAACTTTTTGCTTAAGATATATCATAAATACATCGAAGTTCTAAAAGTTCTTTTTCTTAATAATTTTAGAATTTCAGAATATCGTGATTGTACATAAAAAAAGACTTATGTCTATCGTACAACTTTTACTATCAGATGACATCGTCACGGTAATAATCAACACGACCGGCACCAAATAAACATAAATTATGAATAAAAACTACATCCTTTTATGAGCTGCATTCACTCATGAATAAAACCGAGATTTTTCTCTAGAGAACTATGAGAGTCTTTCAAAGTCTCTTCAGAAAAACTATGATGATTTTACATAAGGATTTTATTGATTAGAATAAGAAAATGGCATAGCCTATGAAAAGTTTGTATTTCAATCGAAGCTTTCGAGGAGAATATTCCACTTTGGTCTAATGGTATAGATGAAAGCAGTGATAATCAATGAGAATTGATTCTTGATTTATGGCTATTTGATAGTATTATTTCTGACTAGCATGATAATGTGAGAGACTGATAACTGAAGAATAAGCGCAATTTTCTATCCATTACAATCTTTGATGATCAGAACTGAAAAAATTTTATTATTCGATAATCTTCTTCGAATTCGTGCTTGGTGAAATTGCAAACCTATCCAGTGGCGGATTTAGGGAGGAGCGATGGGACGATTGCCCCCATTCCCTAAAATTATTTTTGATTTTTTCCAGCAGAAAAGTCCCAGAAATGAGCCGATACTACGTCAAACACAGTGCACAAGACGTCTCTTAGCCAAAATCGTCCCCGTTCTTTGTCGAACTACCCTCTTCCTAGATCCGCTACTGAACCTATCAATAAAGAGTTTTCAGCATTTTTATGTATTTATGCAACGCTCTAGGCAACGAATTCGTTTGCTGGCATGTACACTCATTTCAAAAACAAAATTCGGTGAGTGCATCTTGTAATTACTAATGAGTTCTACAAATCTAAATAATTAGGTCGATAGAACAAACATCTTATTGAGTTTATATTAAGTTGATATTTACATCAGTATAGGCGGCAGAGCCACGAGACCTGGGTAGGCTCAAGTTACTAGAGATAAAAGTTTAACTTGCCTTGATTTAATGTAAAAATCTTCAATATTAGTTAATTTTCGCGTTATCACAGAGTCACTCCACATTTTATCAATTACAAAGTCGTGTCCATTGGCATCCTGATTGGCTTTCTTGGTGTATATGTCTGCGTTGAATTCTTTCTTTTGAGTAAAAAAATAGTTTAACTGTTATTCTAAGTATATATTCAAAATAAATTTTGAATTATAAGGCCTCTCCTCCCTCCCTCAAAAAATTTCAAAATTGAGATAAATGTATGGAAAGATAGCCTATCTTCAGGCCTTTGGAGATTTGATGTTTTTTTATCCAACATCCCTGTTTTGATCAAAATTTTTGGATAGTTTTCGTTAACTTCTTGAAAAAATGTGCTTATTTAAAAAAAAACGAAAAATGTTTTTCGTTCCAAGATTTCTCGGTTCAGACCCTTTCAATATATTAAAATTTTTTTCTTGTTTGAAAGAGCGCGTCGAGAGGCAGGACAATATAGAGTCCTTTTTTTATTTTTGACTCTTGTGTAGTTCATATCTCTGTTAAATATCGGCAAATCGAGCTGAAAATTTTACAAAAGCCAGCCCCTTCGGGCCCAACATATGCCCCAAATTTCAGCCCATTTAAACGTTCCTGAGCTGAGATTAATTTTTGAGTGGGGGCAGGGGAGGCCTTAATGCACTTGATTCACACTTTAAACAATCAGTATTTCCTTTATTATGCAAAGTTGAAAAATTTTATTTTATTATCAGCTAATAGTATAAAAGACGATGTTAATATAAGTTTGATGGATATTAAGGAGCTTTCAATTGCTGATATTGATATTTAACGATGCTGCCTGATTATTTTTTAAATGTTATCCAAGAAAAACATTTTAAGTTGAGAAAAATTACAAAAATTAGTACAATATGTGAACTTTTAAATGCTGAATCAGTTGGAAAGACTTTATTTTGTGAATATTGTAAATTATTATTGTTATATTTGACAATACCAATGACAACAGCTACAGCAAAAAAGATCATTCAACGCATTAAATCGAATAAAAACACATCTACGTTGCACAATAACTCAACAATGATTAAAAAGTCTAGAAAGAAAGCCTATAACATTACCATTGTAAACAGATATAGCAAATCGACCTTCAAACTGCTCTCCATAGTGGTTTGACCGAAAATATGAGCCTACCCCAGATTGAAATCATTCCGCCGCCTATGTGCAAGACCAATGTTGAAATAAAATGAATTCTATATGAATTTGTCGATAGTTTCTTTACTCTATCGAATGGTATATACTAGATTGAGCAAAAAGTTCACGGTCCCTTTATTACAAAAGACGATTAACAAAATGATCGTGAACTTTTTGCTCGACCTAATATTGATAATTAATCTCAATCTTTTAGTATTTACATTGATTGACGTAACTTCTGTATTTAAAATAAGTCATACTATCGCATAACGTATATTGTGAAAGGTACATGAAATGAAGTTAAATAAATTCGACAGCATTCAATTGTAATTATCTAATGTTCATTAAGAATATTTTTATTTATTCAAAAGTGCACATGAGTGTGTCTGTACGTTAGAAAACTGTTTTTATTTTAATATTAAAAATCTAATTGTCTTCTTTTCTGTTTGTTTGTTTTACCAAGAACGATAACCTCCATTATAATCATAAAGATAAGATGAATTCATTCTTTCATTGACAAAACGTTCAGCTGCATCAGCCCATTTTTTGAGACCCGTTTCAATAAACTTTTTTACATAACCTAAAGAAATTTCTAATCAATTTAACAATAGACAAAAAAAAAACACAAACCATCGTGAGTATCATTACTTAATAAACGATATTCATTTATATTTTTGGCAAAAGTATTAGTTGAATCCCATCTAATATTACTCATGATGTGACATCAAATAAGTTTTTCTTCTACTTTATAAAAAAAGTATAACTTTGTAATCATTTTTTATCTATAAGATGTGATCAATCAAGCATTTATATTCATTAGATATCGTCTTATATTGGGCGTAAAAAAATCACCTCGTGTTCTTCGTCATTCTTTGCATTATTATAATTGTGAATGAGATAATGATGGTCAACGCCCTTTTTCTTTCCTTTTACTTAAGAAAAGCATATACGAACCATCAATTATTAGGAATAAAATATATTGAATATTCTAATCAAATGATAATCGTTAGAAAAACGCAATTTTAACATGTTTTTAAACATTCACAATAATACCGTAGAGTGTGAGTCAAGCATATTACGATTGAGACTTTGATTTTGCTTAAAGAAAGGCAAAAATGATTAATAGGAAAAATAAAAATCCTATGACTCAATTTTTTTCTTTTTTGTATTATATTAAAAGAATATTAGCTAACCTGAAATTAGTCAATTATATCAAAAGATATCATTATTAATTTAATTTATCGTCGATGAAGACAATGATTTAGGAGATGATTGGAATAAAAGACTCTTGAACAAGTCATTAACAATATAGATTGGAAGTTTCAAGTTCTTGAGTAGTCTCTTTAAGAGTAGTTCAGTGACACAATATGCTATTTAGTTCTATCCGAACTGATGAAAAGAATAGTGCATAAAATTTCTTTCTTCGTTTATTTTATATTCAATTTATATACTTAGGTCTGACCAAAAGTTCGTGCATCAATAGAAAAAAATATGAAGATAAAGAGAAAGTTCTAATTTTATTTCATTAAATGTTCAAAGTAGTCACCATGATTATTTATACAAGGTCCTGTAAGCTCTCGTATAAACAATCTCAATCTGCCAATGAATCACACAAACAAATCCACCACAACGAAAACGATGTTTATTCGAGAGAGAACAGAATACTAATAATGGGTATCAATCCCAGAACAAAGCACGAAACAGAACAGAAAAGAATGTTATTGCAGATAACATTCTTGAAGAGAACAGAAAGGAGAAGAAGCGAACATCACATGATCGCTAACACCTCCCCCGTGCAAGCGAAAAAGGAGAAAAGAAAGAAAAAGAAAAGAAAATGAAAAAAGAAAAGTTCAAAAGTTTGAAAAAACGACGAAGAGAAAGTTTAAGTAATACGAGAGGTGGTGGTGGCAACCAAAGAAGAAACTTGATTCTGAGTGACTTGTAATGCCTTGGTAAGGTCCATCATTGCTTGAGCATGTTGATCAAGAGAATTAGAAGAAAGAGGATTTGACGACGACAACTCAACATGAGACAATGGAGGTTCTACTAACTTCAGTTTCTTCATAATACGAGTACGACGCTGGAGACGAGAATTCGAGTGCCAGCGAGTAAAACGACGGATAAGAGCAGGAGAAAAGAAGATAAGAAGACCGATGACAACCAAAAGAAGGAGATTGAAGAGAGAGAGACCAATCAGCCAGAATAATGTACGGCGAGTTAGATTCTTTAATAAGACCAGCAGCAAGAAATTCATCAATAAGGCGTTGAGTTTCTTGACGAGTATGTGGATTTCGATGAGGACGAAAGGCAGGTGGGGTATGTGGTACAGTATTGAAGACATTATGAATGACGATATCAGAGATATTATGACGAGAATTATCAAAGAGTTTCGAATATTGAGTAAGAAGAGAAAAAAGACGTTGCTGTTGAAGTGGTGCACGTAAATGTTTGACTAATGAATTCACTGTCTCTTGTAAATGATATGGTAATAAATTAGAATCGACATTCGAAATTGACCTACACCTTAATGGTGGTACATCAGAATTGAAAGTTGAAGGAACAGTTGCAGAAAAAAGTTGACGATCCTTTTTTTCATTATGACGACGACAAAGGGTAGCAAGACGATCAAAATAATTTTCGTGTCGAACTTGACTACTAAGTAAATATCCGAAACAAAAATGCCGAGGTAATTGTTGTGGAGTAGAAGATCGATTGAACACACGAAGAGATGAAGCATGATGTTGAAGTCGCACAGTTGTTTGAGAAGATGCTAAAGATGGATGTTCAAGAAAAGTAGGAGCTGGAATGAAATAAACCGATAAGCAAGAAATAGGACAGGAAATCTTAACATGAACACTTGATTGAGGAGGAATAAGAGTAGATTGACTAGAATGAATTGGGACCAGTGGACGACGAAAAGGATCATCAACTGGAATAGTAAACCATTGATTCGCAATTTGTATAGAGAATTGTTGAGAATGGACATCGATAATGGTGTGAAAAGCAATCATAAAATCCATACCCAGAATAAGATCGACACAAAGTTTTTCAGCAGTTAATGCATAAAAGTTTATACATTCGGTATTAAAATTCAAAGAAAGTTCGACTAAACCAGTACTTTTAAGAGGAATAATTCCATCAGCTAATACAAAGGAACGAGAATAACGATCAGCATAAGACACATTTGAAAGTTTTTGAAGAGCAGGAAAACCAATACAAGTAGCTGAAGCACCAGTATCGATAAGAGTATGCATCGGAACACCATTAACAGTTAGAGTAGCATAAAGAAGAAATGGTTTGGATGGATGAGAAACGGAAAAAGAAGAGACAGTACTATCCAACCCTGTCTCCGACTTTAGAAAGGACAAATGCGAGCAGAATGACCATCAGTTAAACAAAGTTGACAACGAATTGTAGGCGTAGGTGAAGACGATGTAGTAGGGAGTGACGGGGGTGACACAGTTGCACCAGGTATTG
Source organism: Macrotrachela quadricornifera (assembly GCA_022393335.1). Taxonomy (NCBI): domain Eukaryota; kingdom Metazoa; phylum Rotifera; class Eurotatoria; order Philodinida; family Philodinidae; genus Macrotrachela; species Macrotrachela quadricornifera. The sequence continues at coordinate 71,565 of JAJEKB010021564.1, read as the reverse complement.
ACATCAGTGGAGTAGGTATTTCTAAAGATGGTGGAGTTTGAGGAGATATCGATGAAGATGTTGATGGTTGAAAAACAGAAAGATTCTGTCTGTGATTATTGAAGCGAGGATCGTTGGGACCACGAACACCACGATATCGAAAAGGTCGACGAGAAGATGTTGACGATGATGGACCAGATAAACGAGAGACAGGTGTGAATGAAAAAGGTTGTGAAGAATAATGCGATGAATTGTAGTAATGACGGCCATGTTGTTGAGAAAAATATTGTGACGGACGCTGATAATGTTGAGAAGACAAATCAGAAGATATTGCAGATGGAGAAGTAGAAGATGTGGATGGAAATGAACTGGTAGACTGAGTATTTTGATCAATGGCAGCCAAAACAAGATAAGTATTTTCCAAATCTTTTGCCATCAGTTCAAAATCATCAGAATCTTTAGGTTTCTGTTTCAATAAATCTAAACGATAGCTAGGGTGAACTTTAGCTAATAATAATTCCAATTTCATAGTTGCACTCATATCAGGATCAGCTTCAGAGAAGAGCTTGCGCATTTCACTACAGAAACTACGAACATCTTGTTGAGGAGATTGATTATATGAATGAAGTTTTTGCATTGCAATACGTGCACGATTTGGAGAATCAAAAGTGCGTTTAAAGTGTTCCACGAAATCGGACCAAGAATGATTAAGTTTAGATTTGTTATCATAGAACCAATCAAGAGCACCTTTATCAAGGAGTTGTGATATAAAATCGAACTTTTTAACGTCTTGAATACCAGCTGTTTCAAATTTATTATTAATAAGTTTAAGCCATTTGATGACATCTTGTCGACTATCTCCCGTGAATTTCGGAGTATTTCGTTGTAAATCTTCAATGATCGTTTTCCGAATATCATTTTGTGTTAATTCATCAATTGATTGAATATAAGAAAATGTTGTTTGAGTAGAAGGTGCAACAGTTGTTGATGTAGGTGGAAGTTGTGTCGAGGTTAACATCGACGACACATCATTTAATGTTAAGGAACCAATAGAATCAAGTGTGGACAGAGTACGTAATGAAGTTAACATCTGATATTTATGTAAGAATAATTTTCGAAGATCGGTAAAATTGAAGCCTATATCTTCATGTGCCAGGTAATAATCAAGAGCATCATCTGTTAGAAGATGACGACTAATAAATGGATGATCTGTTTCAGGATATCCTTCCTTAAGAAGAAATGCGCTGGTTGCCTTCAACCAAGTAGTTAATTGCTCGGGATCACTATCGAAAGTTGAACAGTTATCCAAAAGTTTACGTGTATACTCTTTTTCATCGTCGCGTGAGATGAAGGTAATTTGATAAGGTTTTTTAGCTGGGTTAAGGACATTGGAAGCCATAACTGTAGACAAGAGCGAGGAAGATGGAGGTTGAAATTGTGTAAGTGGTTTAAGGAGTTGCTTTGGTGGATTTTCGTCGTCGTCAGATGACATATAACGACGATGAATTCGATTGGAGTAATTATGATCAGCAGAAACTCCCGGGTCACGGCACCAAAATGTAAGCTCTCGTATAAACAATCTCAATCTGCCAATGAATCACACAAACAAATCCACCACAACGAAAACGATGTTTATTCGAGAGAGAACAGAATACTAATAATGGGTATCAATCCCAGAACAAAGCACGAAACAGAACAGAAAAGAATGTTATTGCAGATAACATTCTTGAAGAGAACAGAAAGGAGAAGAAGCGAACATCACATGATCGCTAACAGGTCCATTCTTTCCAACAATTTGTCAAAGGTTTTTTTAAACTCTTCTTCTGAAATTTTTTTTACTATCTTGGAAACCGCGCGAGCCAAAGATTTTTCATCTGGTTGATCAGTTAAACAGTTCTTGATATAATCGTTTAACCAATAATCACATGGTGAAAGGTCAGGCGAATATGGTGGATGCGGCATTATATTGATACCTTCTTCTGTTAAATAGTTAATAACATCTGAATGGCGATGGGGTCCAGCATTATCATAAAGCAGTTTTATACCTTTTGTACCATTTGACCTTCTTTGTTTCCATATTTCCTTAACAATGGGCTTGAGACAATTTTCAATATAATAAGTATGATCAATAGTCTCGCCTTTATCAACAGCATGTACAAGAACAGGACTATTTGATTTAAAGAATATACAGAATAAATTTTTTGGTTCAAATCTGCCTCGACGAACTATAGTTGCTGGTGATTGGCCTTCGGCAATCCAGCTAGCATTTGTTGACTTGCGACCAATTTGTCTGTGGTAAATCCATGTCTCATCGCCTGTAATAATGTCACATAATCGCCAAGAACCAGCACGAAATTTGGCCAGATTTTCACGACAAAGTTTAACTCGCCCTTTCTTTTGTTCAGCAGTTAGTTGATGGGGGATCCAACGTGATGTAACTTTTCTCATCTTGAGATGATCGTGGATAATTCGTTTGATTGTACCGTGAGAGAGAAATGTCTCAGCTATAATATCATCATAAGTTGAATGTGGATCATTGCTAATAACGTGTCGTACCAGTTCAATATTTTCATCTGTAAGTTCGGAAACTGGACGACCGGATCGAGGATCATCATTGACATCTTCTCTTCCTTCACGGAAACGTTCGGCCCACTTTGCAATTGTATTCATTATCCATTCTTTTTGGTTCGAATTATATTTTATCTGAAAAAAATGTTGTGACCAACTTCAAAAACGAGTTGCTATACATATTATTATAGGAAAGACCTTTCACTACTTATTTATGAAAAAAATAAGTCCAATGTTAATTGGTCTTAGAAACTGCCAATAGCAGTGCACGAACTTTTGGTCAGACCTAAGTATGTCTTGTATATTTTTTTGTATCAAATTAATTCATTAAATAGAATCAAACTTTCTTCCGGTTTCACGGGTGCGGGATGTTCTAGAAGGTTTGTCTATGGGGGAATGGGCGGGACGAGATAGAAGCAGTACGAGGCGAAGCAGGGATGAAAAACATTCAGAAAAATGACCCACGGGGACAGGTGGAGCGGGCTTATGAGTTTCACCAGGTGGGACTCGCGGGGCATAAAAAAGCAGTGTCCCACACGTTTGTGATAGATGATATTTTTTTACTTTTATGGAGTACTAATAAAGTGCTGACCTTAGTCGCCTGAACTACAAATGGCATACTTCTCCTGGAAGACACTCCACCTTTGGTTGAAAGTTGTACACCAGAAAAGTTCATGTTAACCTTGTAAATAAACAACGAGTTGCTCGTCAGCGTCTCCACAAGGAACCATTTACCACTAGTGAGCATCCTCATCCCATTTTCTTTTCAAATTAGCCTTCTAGTTGTGTCACGATTGGAACAAATTGGCTCCCGTTTCATAAGAACCAGTAGATTTTTAACTAATAATCACGAGGACTAAATCATCAGCAAATAAATGAGTGAGAAGCTGAAAGAAATAGGATCATAAAAAATGCACATGTAAATGAAAAAGTGTAGCAGCAAGTGCTGATCCTTGCGGCTGTCCTACAAACATCTTAATACTTCTGGATTTTGCACTACCAAAATATATTGAAAAAGATCTGTTTTGTAACCAGGAGAAAATCCAACGTACGAGGGGTAGGAGCATATCAAGGTCATGAAGATGAGTAATCAGAGCGGGGAATCACATACGGTCGAATGCTGACAAAAAGTCAACAAAAGTGATCACAGCGGTGCGAATACAGGCAGCGACTGTTAATCTTAGATCCTCAACAAGCGACAGAATTATTGTTTGAAGACGGTGGCCAAGTGAAAAACCGGATTGCTCGTCAATATATATATTTTTCCTTTTGCACCAATCAATAATCCTATAATGAACTATTCTTTCGTACCATTTTCCAATATTAAGTAACAATGAGATCGGTCTAAATTTTCCTAACGTAGGATATATGCCATCTTTGGATAAACATACTACCTTTGCGTGTTTACTTGCTTCAAAAAAGTTTCCTTGTTTGGCACACTTATCAAAAAGAATGGTAATAATCTTCAGAAACTTTATCGGTAGCTTTACCAGTAAGAAAGCCGATGTTTCAACACTATCAGTTGATTTCGTTGCTAACAGTTTTTTCCCATTCTCTGATAACTCCCTCATATCTAATTTGTTCAAGTGGAGTGTTTGGTGTATATTATATTTGATTATGCATTGTTACATATCTTCTGTGGATAGGATTCGTTAAATTGAATTTTGGTTCAGAAAAGTGAGTCTCGTACTGATCATCTAAATCATCTACCACTTTTTGAGGATCTCTTTCTTTCCCAGTTGCTAATGATAGACCACCAAAGGGTGCAGAATAAACATGAAAGTAGGGTCTAGCTATTTTCCATATATAATGTTCTTCTCTCATCCGTTCTAGTTTTAACTTTCTTTTTTCTTGTAAATAAGACGCTCTTTCCACAAGAAAATGTTTCTTAGATGAGCTTCAGATTTTTCACGTCTATATACTCTTCGTCTTCGATTCATATTTTTTGTCATTCTAACCAGGTATGCTGGCCAAGGTGGTCTATAAATCTTGATACTCTCATAAGTGCTACATCTATCCCATAGCGTAGCTATGAATTGCGAGAATAGAGAAAAGAATGTTTGTTCGATTGTTTTCTGAGATAGTTTTTATAAAAGCTTTTGACGATGCGTCTTTTTCAAAAAGGAAGAATATGTTATGGCTAAATATTTATATAATATTCAATGTTACAATTTACTTTCATAGGATAAGTGTTAATGAAAACAACTGCATTAGAATAAAGTGGATGAATTTTGAAGGAATTATATGAAAAAAAGACGTTAGTGGGAGACGAAGATAAAACTAGCTTGTTGTCAAGAGAAAGTTTTCAAATATACCCAGATCGAATGATTTCGGAAGCAGTGTTCCGTTGATTTCTGATGCCTTCTTGTCGGATCCGGCACGAGCTTCTCGATCTGGGTAGTTCGAAAAAAATAAACCAATAAAGGTTCTGAATTATTTTTATTCTTCTGATAAATCAAGATTACAATAATAATATTATTTAACGCTCTCTTGCGAAAAATAATTAATAAAGTCAAATTGAATAGGAAAAGTTGCTCTGTTATTATTCATGATTATATAAAACATAAGGACTCGAATATTATGCAATCATCTAAGTCTTTGAGGAGTTAGTAGATTGTTGAGCTCGTCGATCAACTTCGTTTTTAATCATTATCTGCTGAATATGTGTGGGTATTCCTGGATTAAGACTAAAAATATACGGAAGTAATGTTTTTGGCATATCACCAAAATCAACGAGTATTTTAATAAACATTGTATCGTCTCGCAAATACGGATTTCCTTCTTGTGTAATCATTGATATTGGGAAAAACTTGGGTATACCACTTGCAATATTCATTTCTGATCGTGGTCGTTGAAAACTATTTGATCGAATATCTGGTCGAAATGAATCAACGATATGTCGTTCTGCAGGAGTTTGATCATACAAACAAAATGTAACCTTATAGTTAAATGGAAACTTTAAAATCGAATCATTTTCACTTCTCATAAGTACGAAAAAAAGTGATAAATGAGTACGTCGTGCATTTCCATCTCCATTTAAGTACAACCGAGCTCTCATCTTGTAGCCTGTCGGCGATGAATAAAACGGTGGTGAATAGATTGAAGTTTGTCGTTCCGATTCAGCATCCACTATAAAATGTAGGAGTAAATGAATATAACTTATTTGTATACCTTTGTGTGTATTTTATATATGATGAAAATCTCACTCATTTTTTCTCTGACATTTGTTATTCGCCAAATGAAAGTTCCATCATAAGAAACATATTTCTTATCGTCTACTGTCTGTTTTAATGATGCCACATCTTGTTGAAGAATCTCTTGGTTAGGTTTAAATCCATTTAGAAAAGCATTTTGTTCGTCTGTGCTTAGCTTAATTGATGTAAATTGTGATACTAAACTATCAATTGTCGTCTGTATTCTTAGTGATTCATTACTAAGACGTTGTGTATCATCATTCAATGTTTGAATACCACCAGCAAGAATATCAATTGTTTGATATATTCCATCTAATTGTTCGTTGTCATTGTTGTTGGAAAAAGTAGTGATTGATGAAGTTGAATGAAAAACATTATTATCAACATCTATTTCAGATACATTTTCATTCTTATTACTCGCTGATTTCTTTATAAGACGATGTATAAAATGTGTTATTGCAGATTGATGCTGTTCACTTCTATAATGTTCTAAACGTTGAATTCGAAGAATCTAAGAAAAATAATATCGAAATTATTTTCATCTAGTTTGTTTATTTTTTAATCACGTACGGCATTTGAACATCCATAATCTTTGAGAGGACAAAATACAGTAATTTTATCACATTCGTTTTGTTTATGCAAATCAAGATTATTAACAGAATCAAATGTTTTCCCACAAAATTCGCATAATGGATTCGGATGACACGTTTGAAGATGATCCTAAGAAAAGTATGTATATTTGAATCTATCATAAAAATAGGCACATATGCTTTTTGCCGAAAGGCACTACATAGAAAGCGATTTTTGAATACGGAGCACATTCCAAAGGTGCAGATGAAGGTAAAATGAGTTAGTGTCTTTATGCTTGACATCCTGCTTTAAGACTTAAAGTGTCTGCAACAGTCTAAACTAGCGAGAGAGTCTTTCGACGAAGTTCATTGCATTCTCAATATTCAATATATTTATGCAATGAAAAGATTACTACGCTTTGCTAATATTGATCACGTTACGATATATGCGTAAATGCAAAGACTATTGTGTGTTACTATCATAAGTAATACTCAGAGTGTTATACCTCATAAGTTTTCAACAATCCATTCCAATCGCATAATGAACATACTATCATCAATGATAGCATTTCATTTCTAAAACCGTTATCCAAGAATACCTAACAAAAAAGGTTAAAGATATAAACTAAATCCAGACAAAATTCAGATTCTAACTTCGTTCTTCTGTGACTTTTCTTGACATACTGGACATTTAACTATATCTCTAAAAAAACCAAAAATTAGCTTGAATCTAAATGATTCTCAATTTATATTTTTACCCAGGTGCAGACTCATTACATGATCTGCATCGTCGATGCCCGCAGGCCAATTGAACTGGATACCGTATAATGAATGAGCATACTCCACATAAGTATCCGGAACCAATAGTATCTTTGTTCCTTGCGTCAAAACCAACCACCTTGTTGCTATACTACAGGAGAGCTAGGAAGAGTGATAAATTAAAGTTCAACAAACTTGATTATATAATTGAGTACTATTGTCTATGTTCGTTTCTTGTTGCTTGGATGCTATCGAGCCTAAAATAATATTAGAAAAACATCGAAACTTCGAGTTTTCGGCTATTCAACTATTGACAGTTTTGAGAGAGCAACAAGCGAACCCACGCAACACCAGGTGAGGGCAACCATTTTCAGGCGAACCAAAGTTATCCGCCTGGGAGTGAGACTGAGACCGAGACTGAGGGCGGAAGGCTTTGAATCAGATCGTGTCGGGTTGCCTAGCATGTCGGAGCGCTGTCCTTCTAGCACTTTTGCGTTGAATGAAGTTTCGCGTGTCTTACGACCTCTTAAATGCTCACTCTGACTCAACGCTGTGGAATTTGACACGCTCTCTCTCTCTTAAAGCCTTCCACCCTCAGCCTCACTCTCGCTACCAGTCCGCGAAGTTAGCTCAACTCAAAATGGTTACCCTTATCCTACGTTAGTCCTGTATTGTTTCGCACTAACTCTTCCAATGGATTCCTTCCATACTCACCTAATCCTGTAGTGTTGGACTTCATTATCTGAGGCTATTGTGCTGGGCAGTCTCACCTGATGCCCCCTCAAAACTGTCAATTGTTGAATAGTTGAAAATTCGAGTACCCACCTATTAAAAGTTTAAAACTCGAGTAAAATTTTGATACTCGAACCGAGTTAACAAGTTCTACACTAATGGAGAACGAGAGAGAAAAATGTGAAAACAAAATGAAGGAAAAATGTATATCTGGGAGAATCTCACTTTGCAATGCCTTTATTGTGCTTGAATTTAGTTTTAGCGAATCAATACAAATCAATATGTATGTAGTTGTAGACAATTCTATGGACTATTCGAATATATAATTATTTTTCTCAAAATGTTGATTTATGACGATGATATGGTGAAAATAACGAGCGATACTATTTTTTTCAAGAAGATTCCCCCTCCTTTTCTTACGATCTCCTATGATTTAAATAGGATGCTCACAATTTCAGCCTAAAATGTGCAAGAAATTCCCTGCGTTTGATCTACAATGTAGCCTTACCTGACGTCAATTTTTCCTTTTCTTGATAATTCCCAGTATTTATACATTTCGAATTGAATCCACCTATCTGCCCGATCAAAGCTTTTTGAAGATCAACCAGCAATTGCTGATTACTAATGAATATCACGCCAAATTCTTGTTTTTCATAAACCCATATTGTATTTCCCGCCACAGTGACTGCGCTGCCGCTAATAAGGAAGGCACAAACAACCACAGGTAGCCATCTTCGATCAGCTGTACTCATATAAACTTTTAGAAGTCTTCGAGATGAGATTGCTCGTGTCTCAATACATATCTTGGAACTCATTATGATATCGGTACCAATGACTTGTTTATCATAGATAACTGCTAATGTCGAGAGCACAGAGATATACATTACCATCTCATTCATCCAGTCGAACATTTTCGTGGTAAACCAAACATCTTCCAGTGCATTAAGAAGTCGATCGATCACTGCATTTGTAGCTGCTTTTGTACCCATTTTGCCTAGAGTGTCACAGGCGCTCCGTCTGACTTTGGGATTCTCGTCGTCAAGTGCTCTCATTAGTTGACTTATCACTTCACTTGTTGCTGCATTTTCATCCATTTGACCGAGAGCCTCACACGCACTCCATCTGATATCGGAATTCTTGTCGTCAAGTGCACTCACAAGTCGATTAATCACCTCACTCGTTGTTGCTTTTTCACCCATTTTACCAAGCGCTTCAAATGCGTGTCTTCGGACATTATAATCTTGATCATCAAGTGCACACACTAGTCGGTTGATCACCTCATTTGTTGCTGCTTTTTCACCCATCTTGCCTAGAGCGTCACATGCGCTTCGTCTGACATCATCATTCACATCCCCAAGTGCACTCAAAAGACCATTAATCACCTCATTTGTTGCTGCTTTTTCATTTATCTTACCTAGAGCGTCAAGTGCGTATCTTTTCATATTGTCATTCACGTCCTCAAGTGTACTCACAAGTCTATTAATCACTTCACTCGTCGTTGCTTTTTCACCCATCTTACAAAGCGCTTCAAATGCATGTCTTCGAACATCATAATTCTGGTCATCAAGTACGCACATCAATCGATTGATCACCTCATTTGTTGCTGCTTTTTCACCCATCCTACCTAGAGCGTCACATGCGCTCTGTTTGACATCGTCATTCGCGTCCTCAAGTGCACTCATAAGTCGATTAATCATCTCACTCGTTGCTGCTTTTCCATCTATCCGACTGATCGCGTAACATGCACTATTTCTGACATAATTGTGCTCGTCGTCAAGTGCTTTCTTTAGCTGATTAATTACCTCAATTGTTGCTGCTTTTTCACCCATCTTACTTAGAGCGTCACACGCACTAGTCCTAACAACGAAATTCTCGTCACCAAGTGCATTCACAAGCCAACTTATTACCTCGCTCGTTGCCACTTTTTCACCTATCCGACCGAGAGTCAAACATGCACTGATTCTGACATTGGAGTTATAATGTTTCATTTGTCGTACGATTGAATCTACTAATGAAGGTATAGGGTTGATAATTTGGATGTTCCATATGAATGAAAGTACGTTAGTAATGACCGAGAATTGCTCGTGCTGTAGTAGCCTAATAAGTACGTTTTGAATTGCTTGGTTGCTAGAAACTGTAGTACAACATCGCAATGTTTGCTGCAAAGGCTCTCGTAGTACTTCTTGTCTCATTGTAAGAGACCATTCTATCCATTGTGTGATAGAGTTCATTAAATAATCGTACTGTGAAAAAGTGTAATTACAATCTGCCTCATCAAGACATGAAATTATTAAGTCTGCGTGGTTTATACCAACAATATCCAAAGGTTCAGTCATTATCGTGTTCCAAAATAGATTGATGCTGTTTATATCATCATTCTCATTTAATAAACCTGACGCAAAAATAAATAATAATCGAAACCATGGATTGTATTTCTGAAGTTGAATGAACTTGATTCCTCTTTGATGATCACTACTTCGAAGAACGTTAACTAAATAACGAGCTGCAAAATATTCTTGAAAACTAAGATGGACAAAGTAATGATACTTCTGCACTTCGATACGCGTTCCGGTGCTAAAATGATCGAATGATTTAACTATTCCCATATTAAGTAAATGTTGATAATCATCTAACAAACAATTGCTCTCAATCTTAGCCTCTTGTAGTAACTTTGGTTGTAGAATAACAGCATTACTTTCCATTCCACGAAAAGCGAGACTCTCTAAGAAATCTAATTCATCCTTGCAAGATTGATATATTTTCCTCTGATGCATCAAATTAATCTTGTCAATAGGAACTTCTTTTTGCTTCTCCAAATATCGACGACATATCCATTCAGTTAATTTATCATAGAGCATGGTCATTGTCATTGTCTTTGTTTCCGATCGAGAAATATTACTCCAAACACTGCATAAGAGCTCGAGATTGATTGGTATGTGTGCAATACTCCAAATCATAGAATTTTGTTTGAGAAAGCTTTGCAATCTATCGCTTTCGACAGATGAGTTTTGTGATTCATTTCCTAACTGATCGAAGAACTGCTTAACGTAATTGCAGATGTTTTCATCTGTAAAACCTGTAATTTCCATTTGTACAGAATATGATAAATTAGTCATAAACGAACGAGAAGTTATAATGTGATCTGAAGTTTTTAGTAAATTTTCAATGAGACGTTGTATATGAGTTGAATTATTTTGAACTATTTCATCATAGCCATCGAAGAGCCAAAGTATACGACTTTCATGAATCTGTTTTTTCAAAAGCTTTCTATCTGTGTCTGATAGAGATACATTTGAAAAATACTGCTTTTCTAAAATATCGACAAGATAATGGTGCATATTAGGTTGCTCGCTTTGTTTGGTCAAAGATCGTAATGGGATGAGTGCGACTAGTTCGTATTCTTGCCAAATTGTACCAGTTGCCCATTGGTATGCAACATATCGACAGAATGTTGATTTTCCGATACCAGCTCTACCAAACACAAGCGCTTTCCTATTTTGATTCTTGCATGTTTTCAAAATATCCTTAACATTGATTTCGATTTTACTGTCATAAATCTGTTCAAAGGTATTCATAACTGAATTAATGTTGTGAGTATCACCAAGCTTTTTTACTTGTTTTTCATGTTCTTTGGATTCTATTATAGTTAGATTGATGTAACTCTGTTCGATCGGATAAGAGACACATGGATTCATAAGTCGTTCAATACGACTATTGCGTATATAGTCATATTTGATCAGTTCGAATAGAATATTGGACTTTTTCAAATCATCTTCCGATGTATAGTGCAGGTTTTGCAGTTTCAAGAGTAAAGCATTCGCTTTTGACGGAATGCTGACGTGTGACTGATCACGAAGATCTACACACTCAGCTCCTTGTATGATCGTCTTCAACCAGTTGACAGGTTCCCAGTTATCTTCAACTTTGATCAGACACGGAATGATTTTCTTATGACGCCTTTTTGCATATTGTAATTCTATTTGACAGTGCGCTGATCTTTCATACTCTGGACTGACAAAACAACAAATGACGGCTGCGTTTTCCACTCCTATAGCCAGACTGAAAACAGACATACGGATGGTATTAGTAAAGTCGACCTTATGATTATAATTCAGACACACATACCTATCGTAGATATAATCATTTGTTTTGTTCTTATGGAGCCAAACTGGAATGCATTGATTAAGCAAAAATTGAAATAATTGTGAGACAATGGTTTCATCGTTGATATCATAAGAGAACATGACGTGTTTGTCTTGCGGTATGCTAGTACTAGAACATAGAAATATGATCAATATATCTCTGCTGATGATGGATGATTCTATCAGAAGCTCATAAGTCTTATATAAATGAAAAACATTGGTCGTCAAGTAAAAAACAACTCAGTTACCATTCTTTAAAATGGAGCATAAATGGTCCGTTGTTGAATTGAAGTGGTTCACTTGTGAGACGTATTATTGTACCCGGCATAAGAATAATTTCCTGTTCTTCAGGATTAGCTGAATACTGTGAAATATCTTTGCCATTCATCGTATCAATAGCGTACAAGGTACTCGTTTCACCGAGAAAAGGTGTTATCATCTTCATCTCTTTCGAAGTCGAAGTTATTGTCCATAATGTTTGAATCGCATCATTGGCGTAGGAAAAATCGATTTTCTTCGGTACACCACGCCATACAGTGCCCTTGAACGAAGGTAATTTGTTAAGAGCAGTAATGAAGAGTTTTAGGTAACCGAACCATGGTGTCAATGCTTCTCTATTCATAGCACGAAGATGACTGTTTAGTGTCAAGAAAAGTGGACTAGGCGTCGTATAGAGATGGATGGCTGCAGATTCATCTTCCGTTAATAGATTGTCTTTCTTGCATTTTTGCTTCGCTTGTATTACATCGTCCATCACGTCAGGCATAAGAGATGTGAGCGGTTCAAAAGCTCTTTCTAATGTCGTGATAGGCTGATCTTGGTAACCATAGATCGGATTCGCACTTTTATCGCATTGAGTACTGTTATGTTCATGCAAAAATCTGTTGTCCATCATTATTTTGCTTCGTATAACAAATCGATTTTAAATAATCTACAACAATAAATACAAGCCAAATGAAACTAAAGAATAAGAATTAAAAACAGCATTTTTTTTCGAAATGTGATACTTAGCACAATCGTAAAACAGTGGTTAAGATATTTTATTTTATTTTATTTTAAAAAGCTTGAAGAAATTTTTCTTTTTCTTTTGATATAGAATGATAGAGTAAGTAAAACTCTATTAGACGATGTAGAGTGATAAGCTCGTCAACTTATATAAGGCCAAATTCAATTATATATGGTGTGAACGGGTCATATGAGGACTATCTAGCTAGATACTAGATGAAGGTAAAGGAGCGAATGAATGATAATCAATTACAAAAGAAATCAGCATTATATATTAGATCAAACAACGGTGAAGCTGACCAACGGTGACCAATCTCACAAAGAAGAAGATGATGAAACGAAAGATGATGAAATGGCAGCTAATATATGTGAAGATATGTGGAAAGAACAGAAACATGTAAACGTATGTGTAGAGAAGAGAACGAAAGAAACCGAACGAAAGTAGATATATGGTGAACGGAAAGGAAGAAAAAAAGGATGATATACATCATCCTCTAACACCTCCCCTTTCCACCAGATGAGCGTCCACGCAAATAACCAAGGTGGTAGATAACCATAGGTAAATCTATAGATATGAAACCTTATGAATACAACCATACTATAGCCAAATTCCGAGCTACTAATCTCCAATTGAGCTTTCATAGATATACTCGTTTCTCTAACAAGGATACAAGTCGTTAACATGTACTTGATATTGTCCTGATATATGGTCACTTTCAATAAGATAGGTCAGATGATTGTTCCAAAGTTTTTTAATACTAAATGGTTCCGATCGTCTTTCATCGAACTTGTTTCGACACCCTTGATTTTTGATATAAACCAACTGGCTAATCTCGTAAATTGGTGCTTGACGATGACGATCATGCCGATGTTTAGCTGATTCATGTTCTTGTTGAATATTATCCTTTGCCGATGCTAAGAGCACTTTTCGAAATCGAGATATATGCTCCACATAGTCCGATGCTTTTGGTAGCTGTGCAATTGGTCGTGCTGGATTAAATACCAGAGTCAGTTTCCGTCCAAACGTAAGAAACGACGGTGAATATCCAATTGCTGCATGTACACTTGTATTGTATGCATGGACGAAACCGGGCAGAAAATCATCCCAATTATTCTTGCTGTTCTGACACAATACTGCTAATTTTGGCAGCATAGTTCCATTCCAATGCTCTGTTTGGCTGTTGCACTGGGGATGGTAGGGCGTGGAAAGAATGTGTCTGAAACCGAGAATTTTGCTCAGGCATTGAGATAGCTCATTCTTGAAATGCGTCCCATTGTCCGTAATCAGTTGACTCGGAACTCCAAATATTAACGCCGTTTTCACTACAAATTCTGCAGCCATTTGCGATGTGCATGAAGAAAGAGCCTTACCCACTACGAACTTTGATAGGTAATCGGTGAGTACCAGATAGGCATGTAGCGAACCCTAAGACACTGTCAGAAAGATTCCACTTTTTCAGTATTAAAAACCCCCGAACCCTACCGAACCCGTAATAGGAAACTTAATCAGTTTCATTTGCTTTATTCAAAGCTATTGTTGGATTCCATAAAACCTGAAAAAATGTTGAAAGGTTCGGTTGGGTTTGGTTAAAAACTGACCATTTTCCATGTTTTGACCAAACCCAACCGAACCTTTCAACATTTTTTCAGGTTTTATGGAATCCAACAATAGCTTTGGATAAAGCAAATGAAACTGATTAAGTTTCCTATTACGGGTTCGGTAGGGTTCGGGGATTTTTAATATTGAAAAAGTGGAATCTTTCAGACAGTGTCTTAGGGTTCGCTACATGCCTAGTACCAGAACATATTTGTTACCATTATTAGTTTCTTGGATTGGACCCCAAAAGTCCAAACCAACCAGATGGAAGACTTCAGTTTTTCAAAAGTCTTGTCGCGCCCAAAATGTGCGAAAAACTGCTGACTGTGAGCAGCAGCAAGTACTGCAGGAACTAAAGATTCTGGAACGTATGGAATCCTTTTTTCTACACCTTTACATGTATGAAATAGAATTCCATTCAGAACGACCATACCAAGCCGTGGTTGTTGCAGATATTGCTGCGTAACTGGATCTTTTTGTTGTGCTTCTTTAATTCGTTTTAAATCCAATGAAGAATATCCGCGTATTTCAGATGATGCTGGTTCAGTCGACGTTGCCGACTGTTGCTGATTGAGTTTGATTGACTCAACATCATTATGTTTCAAATCAGATGCAGATTTCAGTGCGTTGGTAGACGAATGTTGAGCCGGAGATTTGGTAGACCTCATACGGGCTGCAGCAGCACGAGTTACCACGTTGATACAGGTTCGCTTTGGACTTGCAAGCTGATCTTCGTTCACTACCAGATCTGGTGAATCAATCGAATATCTGGATACAAGATCGGCATCACGATTTCACTTGCCCTTCTTGTACCGTACTTCTTGGATGTTATATTCTGAGAGAATGAGTGATCAGGTGTCTACTCGGCAATTCTTCGGTTTTTTTTGCTAAAGTTGCTCGATGGACAGTGGATCGTTGCGATGATAAAGTCATAGCCAAGCAAGCAAGGACGAAGTTTTTCGACACATTTGAACACTGCCAAGGCCCCTTTCTTAATTTTTGCATAGTGTCTATGAGCTCAGTTGAGCAACTGAAAATGGTAATAAATGACCCGAACATCTTCAGGTGTAACTTGTTTTAGAACGCCATCAATTCCAATATCTGAAGGATCTGCCAATAAGATAAACGGCGAAGTATTATCAGGAAAATCCAGCACAAATGGTGTTGTTGAGATGGCCATTTTTAGTTGGTTAAATGCATCCGCTTGTTCCGATTCCCAGACAAAGCTACGATGTTACTTCTTGTGTAAACTGGTGACGTGATGGATTGGAGCAGCCATTTGTGCAAAGTTCTCGATGAACTTACGATAAAAACCCAATGTTTTCATAAAATAATTTGCTTCACGAAGCGTTGTTGGCATTTATAATTGCTTACTAGCTTCGATCTTGTTGCCCAATAGTCTCATCCCATTTGTATCAACCATGTGTCCTAAATAGCTCATCCTGGATCTGAAAAACTCACACTTTGGTGGGTTTAGTTGAAAATAGTGTTTGTGTCGTGTTGCGAGCACCTCTCCCCAACATGATGAAGATGATCATTGAACGACTTTGAAAACAGTATAATGCCATCTAAGTACACCAGGCAGAACTGTTTCCGACCATGAATAGCAATTGTATTCATTATTCTTTGAAAGGTCGGCGGAGCATTTTTAAGTCCCGCCAGAAGAACTTTGAAATGATACAAGCCGTCTCTGGTGATGAATGCCGTCTTGACTTGATCTTGCTCTAATATTGGAATTTGCAAATAATCAGTTTGAGGTCCATTTTTGTGTAAAAGCTATGCCCTTGCAGTTGATTGATTGTTTTGAATATTGACGGGAGAGGATAATTATCTTTAATTGTTACACTGTTAAGTTTACGATAATCCACCGTAAATCTTGTTGATTCATCCAGCTTCTTAACAATGTGTACAGGTGCTGCTCACAAAGAATTTGATGAAATAATTTGTCCAGCAGCCAGCATGGATTCAACGTGCTTTCTTGTATCTTCCTTTTGAAATTTTGGTTGTATTCGAGGTTACTCGACTACTGGTCGCGCCTGACTCGCATCGATTGTGTGGATCATTGCTGGTGTTGCTTTTGTTGCAATGGAGAGGTCAGAGATTATGTGCTAGCTGCCTAGAAGATTTTGCAACTGTTGTCTTCGATGATTACCCTCCAAGCGTGAACAAAGGTTTTAAATAGTAGCCCATACGTCAGAGTTTGATTGAATAGAGAATGTTCCAATTGACAGGTTTGACTTCTTAATGATTTCTCCATCCGTTTTCATTGGTTCCGAAGCAATTCCATTACTATTGTTGTCAAACATAGCAATCCGGTTTTTATGTGTAAGAATTGAGATGTTGTTGGTTCGGATCCAGTCAGCTTCCAAGATGCATGAACACAAAAGTGTCTTAGCAATTGATGCCAACACCCTTGTTTCCAGAGATCCAATTTGTACACATAACTTGACTTCGCCCTTGGTTAAGAATGGGGTCACACCATCGGCAAGCCAATGGTTTTGAGTATAACCTTGAATCACTTGAGGACGTAGAAGTTTAAAAGTTTCGTTCGAGATGTAGGATTTGTAAGCACCAGTGTCCTCCAGAATTTGTAGAGGTTGTTGATTGACCAGATTAATAATGTAAAACAAGTATATATGTTTGGTTTTTGCATTGTTGGGATCGTCGCCATCTTTCGGCGATCTCTCTTCTAGTTTGGGTGACTTGAGTTCCAGCGACCGTTGGACCGTTGCGTTCCTTCAAAGGGAGAGCCATGACCAATTGTAGAAATCTGTGTGTTGCTTTTGTTCTTCATAGGATGCTTTTATGCGGTTTTCTTCATGTTGGATCGGTGCCTTGAGTAGTTGGTCGACATCGTCAAACAGCTTGTTCTCATATTTATTCCTAAGTTCAGGCAAGGCACCATTGAAAATTCGCCAGACCCAGTCTTGAGTTGGCATATTTTCGTCGTATGCTGAACAGTGGCTCATCATGTCGTTCTAGTACGTTGTTGTTGGTTCATTGAACTGTTGCTGTCGATGGTGAAGAAATGCTTCAAGTTCCAATTTGTTCGAGTTGCCAAGTGCTCCAAATGTATCTAACAATTTACCTTTGAGTGTTGCCCAAGAGTCAATTTCCTTCTTATTGTCCCACCATTTTTCAGCATCACCTTGTAACTTCAATTTAGTCAGTGAAGACTTCATGATTGGGCATCTTGGCAATATCTGCTAGTTTGTCAATCTTCTTGATCCACACATCAGCGTTCTCTTGCTTCTTGCCGAAATAAGGCTTCAGTTCATTAATCTGTTTACCGATAATAATCGTAAGGATATTGTAATTGTGTGTGTATGGCGTACGCGCAAGTTCTGATGCTTGTGGCATAGCCTCATTAGCTACGCAAGTTGCTGATTATTCTGCATTAACCAATGTATATCTTGAATTAGCCAACTCAATAGCATCAACCTGCTCTTGCAAGTTCTTCATTTGTTTCAAGCAAATTTCTCACCTTGCTCTACTTTGGACGTAAGGTGGTCCACTCTCGTAGTCACTTGATTCAAACGATCATTAAAATCCTCCTTAATTTCCTCCTTCAACTCTAAGAAAGCATTGTTTGTGTCCATTTGCATTTTTGGTAACATTTGCATGATCATTTAAAATTCTGATTTGGTATTCAGTGATGATATCGAGCCATTATTTTCCATAATTGATTGTAGTGTATGCTAGATCTGTTTACTAGATGTAGCTGATTCCAATATTAATGAATTTCTTGTCTGTCGCTTTGCAATGGTGGCACAAGATTTGTTTAGTCCAAGATGCTGCGAAGTGCGCGGTGTATCATTCAGTTGTTTGAGATAATGTACCGAAATAGGTGATGTTGCTGCACTTTGTAATAAGTACGGAGTGTCTGTTGGGAGATATTGGTTCTTTAGTTATTGCTCGTCGTGATGTTGGGTTAGCATCGAATTGGATCATGACACCAAATGTGAGCCTGTCCTATGAGAACTGTCCAGCTAGAGACTAGGTGAAGGTGAAGGAACGAATGAATGATGATTTATTGCAAAATAAATCAGCATTATATATTAGATCGAACAACGACGAAGCTGAAGAATGGTGACCAGCCTTACATATAAGAAGATGATGAAACGAAGGATGATGAGGTGAGAAAATGAAAAGATGGTGAAAAGACAGCTAACATATGTGGAAAGAACAGAAAGATATGTAAACATATGTTCAGAGAAGAGAACGAAAGAAACCGAACGAAAGTAAATATATGGTCAACAGAAAGGAAGAAAAAGAGGATGACATGCATCATCCTCTAACATATGTAGTTGTATATCGCTCTGTTTATTCGTGAAAGGTTACAGGCTATATATACGATAGTAGATGACGCATCCTTGGAAAATGTCAATCTAATGATGGGAATAACTCTCATCATACATAATACCCATGAAAACATGACACATAACGAAGGAAAAAAACCGAGCATGTGTAGTTGATAGGAATGAAAAAATCCAAATGTATGCAATACATAGAAAAGAAAAGAAGAAAGAGAATGAAATGCGAATACCATGTGAAAAACGAAAGGAAAATGTCAAGTAACAAGCGAAAGTGAAAAATATCTCTATATATAAAAGAGAAACAAAAACGAGCTACGTCTGAAGATATGTCGATATCAGAACATAAAACAGGCTTACTTTTTGTAGGCCTGATCTGCTTATCACAGGCTCACATCCTTCTCAGCCTGCCTGTGCCTGATATCTTATTTCCTCGGCCTGGCCTGTCTGTTAAGGCCTGTCTATCTTTTTTTCATAGTATTATCATGATAATAATATAGTAAAACTAATTGTGAATTATCATAAACGTCATACAAGTCATGTGAATGAGCGCAGAGGACTACAGGAAAACTCTTATTTCAACATTCAGGTGAATATTTTGAAATGTTCACTCTGCAAAAATGCTTCGTTTTTTTGGCGCATAACATTTTGTAAGAATAGAAATAGAACAAAAAAAAGTTCACTTTAAGTAGGTTTTCTAGTTAGTGATAGTCCCAAAAAAAACATTTGGAATTCGTTCAACGAAATGTTGACTAAAAAGCCATTGATTTCGAGCAAAAACTGCTCAGCTAATGTTTATGGTGTTCATTCTAATGAGCTTTCAGATTATAGAGACGTTTTCAATGGAAGATCGTGTTGTGGGCTCAACATTTATGAGTTAAACAGTAGTGCTACATAAAACAATGAAGAAATAGAAGGACGAAAATATTCCATGTAAAAAGGCAAAACTAATGATCTGTTGAAAATTGATCAAAAGTGAGTTAAAATTAGACACTTTTACTCAATTTTTTATCGAGTAAGATTAGATTATAATTAAGGAAAATCGAATTTTCATCGATTATTCTCGTTACTTCCTATTATAATTGATTTAAAGCTATGTCAAAAATATATGTTTGAATCGATTTTCTCATGATTAATGAGACAATCTTTACCGATTTTCTTCGATCTGCATTGATTGTAATCGATTCCTACCGATAAAAATCTAGTAAGCGAATATAGTTTTAATCGAATTTTAATCAATTTTCAACTGATTATTTATCTAATCTTTTTATATGGGATTGAGAAACAATCTGGTTTTTGCTTAAGTGCATCTTAAATGAGTCCGCCAGAGAAAAATGTTCTCTACAGCATCATAACAAAGAGACTAACGATTGAATGTAAGTCCTTACCTCCAGCAGAAAACAGTTGTTCAATCTCTTCTAATTTAATTGAGACTGACAAAAGGCGACGAGCAGATAATGATAAATATGGGAATTTTTATCATGACTTCTTTAGAATGGTAATTGGATTTGGTTGCTATTAAGTATTTATTTAATTCATCAAATTTCAATATCATTCTTGAAAATTAATTTCACTTTATCTGATTGCTCGAAATATGTTCAATTTATGAAAAAAACTTTCGTATGATAGAAAAAGCACACAGGCCAGGCCTAAAAAGGATGACCTGAGCCTGTGACAGGCAAGCTTAGTGGCCTGTTTTATGCTCTGGTCGATACCACTTCCGAATACTTTCCCTGCCACGAGATGAAGCGTCCTGCTCATCATATTGTTAATTGCCAACCAAACAGAGTCGAGAAAAAATTGCCGCGTTTTTTCCTAATTGACTCTGTCACCTTGGTACAAGCATCGATGGTATATATATGATTAATTAATAAGTTAAATCCATGAAACGTGAACTTTTTCAACATGACTAACATTAACATGTCGTACTTCACAATTTAATCGCCTCATTTGTTTTAGTACTGTAAATTTCCATAATATATAGGTGGGAACTTACAAAGGTTTTTCATCATCACTTGCTTAATAAATATCAATTGTTCAGGCTTCATTGGCGGAAGATCTTGGCGTCCAATAACATACGTACATTTGTATATATTCTGTTGTTGTTTAATGTTATACCAAACTCGTGATTTAGCCTGTGTTAAAAGTTTTATATGTTGAGCATAATAGTCATTGACTGTAGACAGTTTAGTGATTGAGCTGAGCGTGCCGAGTGGAAGTATCGGATCGCAGTTATACATAAAATTGAATCATTCCATTTGTATTGTAGATTGATTCGAGGTGTTGTATGCAAATGTCATATAGGGTAAAAACTCATCCCAATCGCTTTGTTGTTGGTTTACATAAATCCCGATGGAACCAACCAGTGTCGCAATGAACCCTTTAGTAAGGCCATTACACTGTGGGTGATAAGTTGTAGTCGTAATATGGTTCACGCCACATCTTGATGCGATCGCCTCGAAAACGTTTGACATGAAATGACTGCCGCGACCATCTAACAATTGTTTTGGACAAGGGGAAACAGCTGATTAGGAGTCTGATAATCACCCTAATCACTGATAATCACTGGTAATCACTGATAATCACTGATAATCACTACTAATCACTCATAATCACTGATAATCACTACTAATCACTGATAATCACTGATAATCA
>JAJEKB010021564.1:17674-50042 GCA_022393335.1 Macrotrachela quadricornifera | reverse complement strand
ATAATCACTGATAATCACTACTAATCACTGATAATCACTGATAATCACTACTAATCACTCATAATCACTGATAATCACTACTAATCACTGATAATCACTACTAATCACTCCGAATCACTGATAATCACTACTAATCACTGATAATCACTGGTAATCACTCATAATCACTGATAATCACTACTAATCACTGATAATCACTACTAATCACTCCTAATCACTGATAATCACTACTAATCACTCCTAATCATATCTAATCAATAATTAGCTGTTTCCCCCTTAGTTTTGGGTCACTAAACTGTAAGATCACTTTTTCTACTAAAAACATAGCGGCTGGGTCCGCCGAACAATTAATTACAGCTTGAGTAATAGCGTAACGAGATAAGTAGTCCGTACAAACTAGGATATATGTGTTACTAGTAGATGATTGTGGAACAGGTCCAACGAAATCTAACCCCATAATATTCAATATGCCAGTCGGTGGTTTTAAAGGTTGTAGGCTGCCATACGATTTTGCTCTGGAAACCTTAAATTTTTTGCTTTTGTTACAAGCTAATATATATGCTCTGAAGTCTTTGTACATGTGACGCCAATAGTATCTATCAGTGCCCAATATGGGTAACTTTTTTGTGATCCGACCCGGTCCAACGTCAGGAAAATTCGATTCAATCCGACCCGACCCGAGGTAAAGGATAATTTTTACCCAATAAAAGCAAATTTTTTTCAGTCAGCGAGAATCTTTTGAATAAATCAATACATATTCTCTCGATATTCGAAATAAAGAAATAATTATTTCCTCCAAAGTTGCTCCCTTTCTTATGTAACATTCGGAATTCTTCGAATTTTTGTGACTCGACCCTAGCATGGTATGATCCGACCTGACCCGACCCGAGTTCAACTGTATTTTTAGTGATCCGATCAGACCCGACCCGATCCGAATCGGACACTGGTATCTATCATGAGTTTTATTCCAAGTTTGATTAATACTCAGATGACTACACGTGGAGTTGTCATGATATGCTGCCAATAGCTGTTCGGTCATAGAAGCAGGTATAGAAGGTAGATATAAAATAATCCCACTAGGATGATGAATAATCTTATGAACAATTCCATTATTCACAAGTAACGCTCGTCCTTGTGACTCGCTCAACCCTCGACTGAAACATTGAAAGTACTTATATACTAGTGCACCTTATCGACACAGCTACTCATAACACCACACATTTGCATCTGTATCAGTTTTTATACTATTATCATTCACATAATTGAGTATAAAAAAAAATCAAACTCTTACTCTAATCGAATCTGTTTATCTGTGTTCACAACCAAAAACGTCAACACCTCCGACTTAAATCCAACCATTATGTGTACCTTAGGGAGCAAAATTAATTCGCCACAGATAGATGCTCATCAAACTGTTCACAAACCAGTAACATGAATGCACATTATCAACTATGTTTCTTAAGTGTATCAGATTCTCTACCATTTAGAAACGTATTTCACACTCATAGAATCTAAGATAAGCCAATTCACTCTTCAATATGTCCAAATACACTCCACTATAATATTCCCACCAATTTTCATAGCGTCGCAACCTACGGCCTACAGCTTTACCTACGAAATTGGGCTTCAGCATCCAGTAGTGCTCCCATAAAACAAGATTGAATACATAAGGACACCCAAGCATTATCGAACGAGAGGAGCAATGAGCATTTTCACCGAATAGTACAACAAGATTAACCAACACGATCACCATTAGGGGTCGACAAGTTCAGTTCAAGTCCATTCAAAGGAACTATTTGAACAGTTCCTCTGAATGAACTTGAACTGAACTTGTCACTCCTAATCACGATATAGAACTTGAGGATCCAAGAGTGTCCTTGTAGTATAGGACTTGACGACCTATCAGTACCTTTATACTATAGCATTTAAGGACCTATGGGTACTCCTATTATATAGCAATTGAGGACCTAAGGGCATCTTCATAGTGTGGGCTTGCGGCTTCCTAAGAGAATGTTTTTTTGACCTTTGACTATTGACTATTGACCTTTGACCCTGACACAAATCCACAAACAAACTATTTTTTTTTATATGACCCTCCCTACAGTCGCGAAAAAAATAAATGAACATGAATTTTTTCCGTAACCTAGCTGTTTCCGTAGCTGTCTAATCATCTTGTCTTCGTGTTACTCTCCCAGGATTTTTCTTGAATCAAATGAAAAAAGTTTATTCATAATACTACTAACAGTTTGCCAATGTATTAGGTTCAATTGTTCTTCTACGGTATGGTCTGGTTCTTGGATGTTAGCTTTAGCTAATGCTTCGAGCACTAGATTCAGATGTTCTGCATGCTTGTCAAACGACGGTAAATATACGATTAAATCGTTCAAGCAGATGAGAGAAAGATCCAATCCAAGTGCACCCAAAACAGAATTGATTAAGCGTTCAAAGATTACCGGAGTGTTGAGTAAACCAAAAGGTAAGACATTATACGCATACAGTCCATCAGTGGTGACAAAGGCAGTTTTCTTTTTGTTACTTTCCGCAATGGGTATCTGTCAATATCATGCTTGTAAATCTAATGTGGGAAAGTATTTAGAACTACTTAACTTGTCTGAGATATCGTGAATTCGCGACAGTGGGTAGACATCACGTTCGGTGATTACATTGAGCTTCCTGTAACTCATACAGAAACGAGGACGGCCATCTTTCTTGGCAACAATAACGACCGAGAAGGATCACAGGCTTTGCCTAGGGCAAATGATGTAACCCTCAAGCATTTCTTGAACTTGCTCGCGGATATAATGGAAGTCTCAGTAGCTGATTGACGATGACACCTTCATAGTATAGGACTGGAGGACTCATGGGTACCCTCATAGTATAAGACTTGAGGATCCATGAGTACCTTCATAGTATACAAAACCTGCAATGTAATGCTAATGTTCCTTTGACCCTGACATAAACATACAAACAAACAAATCCACAAACTATTTTTTTTTCATATGACCCTCACTACAGTCTAGTGAATTAAAGTTCTAAGAAAAAAAACCGAAGAATTTGATAGGAAAATAACAAATAGTAGCAAACTGACGTATTTGAAGTATTTCCGTATAATGGATACTCTATAAAATAAAACCAATAAAAAAGAAAAGATAAATCTCTATCAAAAACAAACCAACAAAAATCGAATTTTCATTTGTATGAATAGTCAAAGACTGATCACAAGCAAATAAAAATAAATAAACATTTTTTTTGCCAATTTTCGATACTAATAGATGAGTTTGTATTCTAAAAGTAGGTTTTAATTTAAAAAAAATATTTTATAAGGTAAGAAATTTAATAGACTTCTTCCTAGTAAATATTATTCATACCATACCATTATCGATGGTAATTTAATATTACAACATTCATGTTATTTCCAAGTTGGTTTCTTCCTATTTCAGATGACATAATGATGAGTAAGCAGTTTTCATGACTCATAGAATCAACCAATATGAGTATGAGATCGTTAGATGGCGTAATGAATAATTACGAGCGAAACACTAGGCAATAGAAAAAATTTAGGCAGCTGTCGATTTGCTGTATTTCCATCGTCGCATGAATTTAATGAGATGTGATTTCGTAGTGAATGGAATGCTAAGTCATAATTGGTTAAAAGATTATATCTGTTTTATGTTTGATTAGGGTATACTGCATGTTCAATCTTTCACTTGATTATTAGTGTGAACGAGAGATGAATATTAAGGAAATCTACTTGATATCGATGATATATATCTAAAATAGGTAATATTTTTTTGGTAAGTAAATTATATAAATTCTAAGTTGAATTTTGCTTAGTAAAATTTACATATTCTCAGTAAATAAGTTGGATGCTCAATTAAATTATTATTTCTCAGTAGGAAAATTTTTCGTCAAGTTTAATAATTAATATACATGTGAAATATTTAATTATCAAATTAAAAAATTAGATTTCTATATAGGAAAAAAAATTAATAATAAGTAAATAGTGGAATTCATTTATATTGGATATTTGCCTCTTATTTTCCTCCGTTCTGCCGACATACAGATGATTCATACGATATACATACATATTTTCTTTTCTTTCTGTTACTAGGCTATTCCCCAAGCGTTTTTCTCTTGTGATACTGTTTAGGTGTTTTCTTTCTCATCATGTCTCCTTCCAAGTATCGTTGGTTTTTCCATTAGCATTGTCACGTAGATATATATAAATAGCGACTGTTTGAAAAATAAAGAAAAAATTTTGTACTGACCTGATAAATCAATCACTCTTCAACAGAAACACCAACACGTTGTTGAAAAGAAGAAAACAATTAGGTGTAAATTTGATCGGATGGAAGAGACAAGCTTTTCTGATGATTCAGAAGGTCATATAGCGATCAAGCAAAAAGGATGATATAGTCGACGTTACACCAATAAAGACCAAGTTGGAGTCAAAGTTTACTATCGCTGTAATGAAGTTTCATTTTATGGAAAGCAGTGTGATGCTGCAGTTCACCATTATTATCCGCATGATTGTAATAAAGTTTTACTATTTCAAGAAGACACCATTTTTTTTGTAAGAAATGAAGCTCAAAATAAAAGAATTGTTCGGTTTAAAACTGAAACTCAAGAAAATCTATGAAGTACTACAAGAGAAAAACATTAATATAACACGTAACCAAATAAACAATTATTTAACACAATTACATAAGCAAAAGGTTGGTCCTACCACTTTAAGTTTAGGAGGATTAGACTTTTGGTGTCAAGAAAGATTAAAAACACCACAATCTGCTGATAAAACATTTGTTGTTTCCTTTTACATTCGTTATGAAGATGTCGTAGATGACACCAACAAATTCAGATTTTTTATCAACAAAACGATTGATTTGAATTGCTTCGACTTTGACGAATGTACATGCCGATGCCATCTATAAACTGATTTATCAAGGATATCATGTTTTGGTAGTTGGCACTAGTAATTGTAATCGAAAGTTTCATCCATTTGGTTTAGCTGTCTGTAGTGATGAAAAGTAGCAGGACTTCGAATTTATCTTTAAAAGCATTTCTGATGGTGTTGAACGAATAACTGAAACAAATTTTACAGCTGACGGGTCTGGTGCCATACGTCACGCATTTATGAGACTATTTAATAATAATAAAATGGTTATGTGTTGGTCTCATATGCGTCGAAATATTGAGAAAAAATTAAAGAGCTTAAAAATTGGTGGTGCAATAAAGAATGATATATTACATGGTGTCGATAAATTACAGTTATGTGAATCAGAAATTGTGTTCCGAAAGGCACCATCTTTATTTTTAAAGAAATGGAACAAAGCCGAAAACGAATGATTAAAAACTCTTGATTCATGATATGAAGGATACAGTACCTTGACATCAAGTACTAATAATCCATTAGAAGCAACAAATAAAGTCATCAAAGATGAACATACATTTAGAGAACGACATGTCTTATCAAGATTTCTTACAATTGCAAATGATATTGTACATAAATGGACCATGTCTCGCAATCAGAACCAAACGAATCCGGTTATGTTTTCAACAGAACTAACAATAACACTTAAACAATGGACTGATGCATATTATTTTGCAAAATCCTCCAAATCAGTATTACAAATTTCATCTAATAAAAAAGGTTTAACCGATTATTACATACCAGCCTTTGGAATATGGAAAGTAACTTTATCAGACGATGGATCAGACTGGAAAAATGGTTTTTAAAATTGTCCAAACTTTTTCAAAGAATATATTTACAAACATGTAATTGGTATGGCAACTAGATTGAGGCTTAGCAAACCACCTGCACCAGCAAAGAATATACCTATTAGTGAAAAACGAAAACTAACCAAAGCTCTCTTAATAGAATAACTGTGTACTCAAATTTTCTACTGATATACTTAGGTCTATTTACTTAACATTTTCTAATATTTTACCTAGAAAACTAAACTTTTTCGTTTAGAATGTAATCAAAATACTTAGCAAAAATGCTTTTTTTTACTTAGATTTTATTTTAAATTACTTAGCAGTTAAATGGGTACCATCTAAAATTCGACAAATACGTGTGCAAACATTGCACACTGAACGTAAAATAGGGACATCATCCATATTATGTAATTGAAGAAAGGATAATATTGTGAAATGATCACACCTGTGTTAGTGCTAGAGTGTTAATAAGTTTTTTTTCGTAAATACGTCTTGTCATATATTCCCTCGACTAGTCAACGGAGGGCCGTATAAAAAAAAGAATAATTAATGTGTTTGTAGATTGGCGTGACCACGCGTTACAGAATTTCATTTTTTCACATTGTCGCTTCTCTAACTTCGTGATAACAGAAGCAAACTATCTGAAATTTTTATCATAGATAAGGTTTATAGAGATCTCGTACCAGTAAAAATTTTATCTATTTCTCTTTGGCCGTATCTGAGTTATTTAACAAAATGTTCTCCGTTACGGTATTTCAAAAAATGGGCAAATTTTTTGGACGTAGCTAAAATTTTACTGTTTTCTTACGAAACGTGATGTCATACAAACAAACTTTATATATAAAAATTGTTCAGCTTTTAATAGGCTCTTAGAATATCAGGTGATTTTTGATGCAACTATGTTGCATCAAATAAAAGATGTATAGTATCATTGTCACGGAATTTCACCATTTTTTTAATTTAAGAATAGGAAAGGTTTTGTCATTTGAAATTTCAAAGTAGTTGAATTACAAATTCGTTTTCATTCAATAGTTTACTTTTATTATCATAACAAAAGCTACATGAAAATTTCTACTAATACATAATATGAAGAAATGTATAACAAACAAAAACATATTAGAAGTTGAATGTAATGTTTTCTGTACTATATGAGTAAATTTTACATTCAATTCTATTAACATCTAAAACAATCATTAAATGTATCTTTTGAATATCTGGTACAGTAAGCATGTTCAATTTCACTGGTTAGTAATTCTTCAGTAAAAATTGAACGATTCTTTTGTTTAACCAAATTTAAAAAATCAGTAGCATTTTTGCAGCGTTTACCAAGCATTACATCTTGATAAACCATTCGTTTAATTGCTGCTAGAAATCTTTCCTCACGAGTAATTATCTGTTTCGGCTAAAATTTTTTAATATTACCCAGGTCGAAGATTCCGGCCTCCGGAAACGGTCAGGAACCGGCCGGAAACGGTATCTTTCCGGGAGCATTCCGGCCGTTTCCGCACAAGGAAATCGCCGGAACCGGCCGGAAAAAACACGGATCAGGGAAGCAGTATTCCGGACCGGAAAGCAATCGTACCGGAAACGATGTATTCCAAGCATTTCCGCAAGCTGGAAAACAAACGGATCGATACCGTATCCTGCCGGAAAAAAACCAGGAACCCACGGGATACCTTCGTAAAACAACCCGGATCCCTCCGGAACCACAGCGGAATTATCTCGTAAAATTTCGGAAAAAACCGGAAAAGACACCGTTTCCCGCAATAAAATTTAAAAGACTTTCTCAAAATAATGAATCCATCGAAGGGAAAAGTCTCAATGAGACATCATGAAGTCTCATTGAGACTCCATGATGTCTCAGTGAGACTTCAAGATGTCTCATTGAGACTTCATGATGTCTCAGTGAGACTTCATGATATCTCATTGAGACTCTATAATGTCTCATTGAGACTTCATGATGTCTCATAGAGACCTCTCAATAATATGATCTAACGGGTAGTAATCATACCTACGATAGAAGGTGAAAATTCCCATTGATGCATCTCAATGATTCAAACTAATTAATATCATACCTACGATGGAAGGTAAAAGTCTCATTGATGCTTCTTAATGATATAAATCAATAAATATCAAACTTTTGATACGAAATAAAAGTCCCATTGAGGCTTCTCAATGATCTAAATCAATAAATATCAAACTCTTGATGCGAAATATAAGTCTTATTTGGCCTTTTCAATGATATGTTTCATTGACTCTTCAATATACCTCGTAAACAAGGTAAGAGTCTAATTGAGACGTCTCAAAGACCTAAACTAATGTGTAATGATCAAAGCCTTCTTCCTCATAAGAGTTAAAAGATTCATCAAGCCTATTCAATCAGGAACTCTACTAACAAAGCTTAGAATCTCAACGGCTAGGTTAGTCAAACTATTTTATAAATGGTGTATAACCCAGGGTGAAGCTAACCGTAACGCTTAGGAAACCAAACCTTTCCTAAAATACATATCATACCGAAAATGTATCGAAACCTACGTTCTCAATATCTAACAGTCACTCCAAGATATATACCCAAACATTCAAAACAAAACACTCACTAGGTAATTGGCCTATAGTTTCAATCTGACATCTCAATATTATGAAAGATCTTTACGAAAAAAATTTTATCTACCCCTAACCTTACGCATACAAAATAATCTATCCTTATACTTCGTTTTTTCCTAAGTTCAAAAGAGACTGAAAATGATTTTTCGTTTCACTAAAATGAGTAAAAAAATCCTACCTTAAGTATTTTTCATACGAAAAAAAGTATTACTATGTGTATGTGAAATACTTGAAACAGGCTCTCTTATATAGGCTGACATGTTCAAAACAAAACGGTGATTGGGTGAGCGACCTAAAGTCTCAATGAGACATCTCAATATTATGAAAGATCTTTATCAAAAAAAGTTTATTTATCCTCATCTTATGCATACAAAATAATCTATCATTATACTTCGTTTTTTTCCTAAGTTCAAACGAGACTGAAAATGATTTTTCGTTTCACTAAAATCAATAAAACAATTCCTACCTGAAGTATTTTTCGTACGAGGAAAAGTATCGCAGTGTGTATGTGAATTATTTTGAATGGGCTCCCCTATATAGAGTGACATATTCAAAACCAATTGTTGAGTGGATAGTTGAACTAAAGCCTCAATGAAACATTTGTAAAGTACAAAGGATCTTCTGGAGAAAACGTTTCTCGTTAACGTCAGTTGTAGGAGATAGTGTATTATCACACTCTTCATTTCGGTTATTTTGTAAGAGGAAGTCAGATTTTTTTTCAGTAGTCATCAACGTCTGAGATGTGGGAGTGACATGAATGTTTTCTACATCGGTGAAAGCCTTCGTGGAGTCTCATAATTCGCTTCATTAGTTGTGCTAAAATTTAGGTAGTTTTTTATGAGTCTTTCGGTAGATCATTGTGCAGCAGATAAAAAAATAGCTGTAAAGATGTTATACTGGTGTAATGAAATAATTAACATAAATTTCCATATCATGTACTGTTGTAAAATGGGGTTGTTTTTGTAACTTTCTAATTAAAAGAGATCCTAATGAATTTAAGTGACAAAATTTTGATCAATTTATAGTATATTTTCAATTTCTGATGTTATTTTTAGACGTTGGTTTTTGGTCAAATTTTTTATAGTAATGAGCTGTAAGAAAATACTAAAAAAGAAACACTATTTTTAATAAGAGATTGATTTATTAGTCAAAAGATTATATGAGTCAGCACAGCTTGAGATTCCTATTGTTAGTTCGGAACTGCTACATATGATTGATATATATATGAGTATCATTTCCCAATATAGGAATCAGCGGGAACAGTACGGAAAATGGTGATTATGGAACCGGACATATACGGCAAGTTCCGAAAATACGGATCCGGGCGGAAAGTCACCAGATTTTTTCCGACAGCTTTCCCGGCCGTTTCCGGGTGGATATGGCAGGAAAGTGAGCGGAAAATTCCGGCAACTTCCGGTCCGGAATACTGCTTCCCTGATCCGGTGATTTCCGATGAATTCCGGCCGGATCCGGCCCGTACGCTTCGACCTGGGTACTCGTAATTAAATAATCATCTTTGCATAAGAAAATTATTGCTCAAAGACACTATAAATTTACTTTCACTAACCTTTGCTATGATTACTAGCAAAGAAATTCCATGGTAATCTGATTGAAAACTGTTGAGATAAAAATGTCAAATTTGTAAACAAATATCTCTGCTTTAATTGACAAGCACTTCCATTACTAAATACAAATGCTTTTAAATGAGTTAAAATGCGTTCAAGACATTTAGATACTGTAGACTTATTGTGTGATGAATCATTCGATACTATAACCATTGGATAAGTAGTTAATTTAGCCCATACATAAGCAGTAAATAATGATAATTATTTTTTTGACCAATGTGCACTTTGAATTTCATTTTGTTCGGCGATAGAAAAAAATAAATGTTGCCTTTAAATAAAGACATGAGATAAAAAATGTTTGATCTTATTTTCTAATATTTTGAGACATTCAAGAATAGGTCTTTCATAATCGATTTTCACAGCTCTACCATCTGTAGATGTTGGTCACAAAGCTCATTTAATTATAATAAATTCATCAATAATTTTATTTTGAATTTTATCTTTAAAAAAAATGTATCACATTTATTGCACTTACTGAACATATATAATTCATTTGTATCATCACAAACAATTAATTGTATAAATGAATTTAAACTGATGGACTTCAGTTCATATATGTGTTCATTTAAAGATTTTAAAAGGCAAGCAATGTTCTCATGATATAAACAGATACAAACATTATGTGGTGTTGATAATTTATATAAAACATTTCATGGTCGCAAGTCTTGAAACATAGATCGACTTATTTTAATATCTGGATTTTCTTCAAGAAATAATTGATGTAATTCACAAAGTGAATAAAGTAGATAACGTTTCTGTAAAATTTTTTTAACACCATTTCCTTTAAAAATTAATTACATCTCTTTTACCTTTTCACGAAACCTACAAAGATTTTCGCGTTGACGTAAAAGTAATGCATTCAATTTAGATAATGACATTTTTGCACGAGCTAATCGTTTACGTTTACGATCTTTTTCTTTCATCATTTGGCTCAAAATATTTGTAAAAATAATAGTAAGTTTTCAATCTAGAAATTACGAATTTTAAGAAACATTTATACTATTAATATTATGTTATAAAAGGATCGAAATCTATAAGATTAAGTTGTGAAGAATGACATATTTTCATTATATGATACAGATTTATAAGATGGTATAAATTTATTTTTGGTAGAGTTAAAAAATATGTATGCATATTTTTTCATAACATGAAATTCCGTAAAGAAGTATTTTTTGAAAAAGTTCGTTGAAATACAAATAGGCTTTCACAAAAACCAGATCATTTGATAGCTCTCTTCAATAACACGAATATCCACTTCATTAAACTTAAGTATCTATACATATTAACAGTCTATTTATGATTATTTTCTCACCATAATTACGTATACGAAAGCCAATGGCATCTGTTCGAAATACTATTGATAGTGCTCTTTCAACCAACAGTTTTCACTTTCTTCACTTTTGAATTCAAACCTTCCTTAGTGATAGGTGACCGATGTGTGGCCATGCCAATTTATATTTTATCAATAAACATTTAGTCCTTGCTTCACTGAAACACTATAAAGAAAAATAGTTCCATGTTGTGGTGAAACTATTTTCTTTTGTGATCAAAAAGTATTATTTTATTGAATCAAATGAGATCATTCATACTACAACTATATTATCCAATTGAATTTTAACACGAAAGCTATAACTATCGCTTCCACTCTCCTGGATTTAACATGTCGAACGCTGCACAATTACAGATATTCCATCTTCAACAGGTATATGGCTATGAACTGAATTATCGACTTCCACCAAGAGTATTTATTTCTTTGTTATAAATATAAATTGAAATTTCCATCATTAACAATACCGTTATTATATCAAAAGAAGTAAACGTAGATAAAACACTTGAAAGTGACAAAAACGGGAAAAAAATGTACTTTATTTGATGACATCATCATCAGCTACTGTGAATCACTCGTTGCACTCAATTTTCGTGGAAATAGAATATTCCAAATTTATTGTATTATATGAAAAGTAGGTTATAAAATGTCAAATAAGTAGATACATGATAGACATAAGAGTAGATAAAGATGATGGAAAAAAGAAAAGGCAAAAATTATTTTTATTCCCATCCTCTAAATACAACTACGTATCTTCCCTTCTTACCAACATCATTGTAACACAAATAAGTAAGAGAAAAACCCGCTCGTTCTCTTTCTGTGCAATGACAAGGAAAAAAACGCAGTATACAGACGATTCCTCTAAGTATCATTTGTTTTTCTTTTCCTACAAGAGTAGGAAAGATATTTCTTATCTTTGCACGACAATGGGACAACAATTATTCAAAATTGATTTTCAAACTATTGATTCGAAGGATACACAATTGACTTCAGTTGATATCTCATCTGACAATGAACAAGAACATATTTATTTTTTTTATCCAATTGAAAGTAATTCAGAAACGACCAATGATTCTACATCACTATTTGTTGACAAACTTCTTCAACGAATTCTTCGATTAACTCATTCAAACGAATTAGAGCAAATCGATACAGAAATCAATCAAATTCTTACTAATGAAATTTATCCTCCTATCAAAGATTACTATGAAGAATCCATTGAACAACTAAAATTGAATTTTGAACATCAACATCAAATTTATAAAGCTTTAACAAAGAAATGGAAACAAGATGATGATGATGAATCGATTGAAGCTGATAATGAACAAGTTTCATCATTTGCTATTCAATCGTTAACATCAATTTTACTTCTATTAATTAAATCAGCTGAAAAAAATGATCCAATGCTAATTCAACAAATCATTACATTAACTTCTCAATTATGTGAACAAATTCCTATAGGAATCTCACCGGTATTATCTAGTAACATCTTATTATTTCGATCATTACAACCCTTAAGAGATTTTTTTAATGAATATTTATTAAAAAATGATTCTCTAATGTTAACAACAGTAATGAAAATTTTACTAAGTTTTTCAATTGCTCAATATTCCTTCAAATCAATATTACCTCTACTATCTCGATCAATATTTGATACGGAGACAATTTATGATGTTCGACATCTATTCATTCACTTGAACAAGACTCTCAAAATGTATGAACAACAAAATAATACTGAAACAATTTCAAAAATAAAAATAGGTTCAGTATGAATTATTTCGATTATTTTCTTCAAATTATTTCTTTTAGATGAAGCAATTGAATTTTTAAAATCAATTGAAATATATCCAACAATACAATTGAATAAGAAATTTTTTACAGGACAATTAATTACTGCAGTTATTCTTACACATATTGATATTAATCGTCAAATTCATTCGGATGATAAATTTAATTATAATTCATTTTCATTTGAATTTCATCCACAAATTTATCAAATTTTATTTGATTTAATTAAACAATTAATTAATCATTCGAAAGAAAATTCTAATTCTGTTATTATTTACATGTTAAACATTTCCATTAGATTATTTGTTACACATCTCAAATATTTATCTACAATTCATTTGAATCTTCATCGAAATTTATTAGAAACAAATCATAGAATAAGACAAATTCTTCCACCATCTTCTCCTCAAAACAATTTCGATCTCAATGAATTTATTAATGAAGAACAATTAACCAATTGGTTTGAATTCTTCTTAGATCTAATACATAATCAAAATTCAATCTGTGAAGAAGCATCAAAAGTAATTGTTGATCTTCTTCATTTACGAATGTCATCATTTACAAATAAATTATCTTTTATGCATCGATATATTTTCGAAAATCAATATCCAATACTCATTAATCAATTTATAAATGAATTCAATAAAAATGAAATATTAATTTGTTGGATCGAATGTCTTCGCCATACGAATAACAACAATCAAACAGAAGAAACAACAGCATTACAAATCTTAGAATCATTTATTCAAATTTGTTTTAATCCACCTGAACAAATAAACAAAGAACGAATTGAACAGATTGAAAGTATTCTATTATTATTTCAAAAACTTCTCATCTCTCAATTGATCCTTCCGAATACTAACGATGACTCCATCGAACAACTAATTGATTTTCCAAGTTCGGTAGTTATTCAATATTTGACATGTTTATTCCGACATAGTTCAAAAATGACTGACAGTAATTTATTCCATTCTGCATTTGTTGGATTATTTTTAATGACAAAAGCCAATGAACTATTCGATTTCACGGCTATTCAACCGATCTTTGCTGCTATTTTGCCAATATTAGCTGATTCTATCTTACAAAGCTTCACGAAAGAAGATATGATCTCGAATCATTATCGTCTTCTTACGTGGTTAATAGGAAAAATGACTTTTGTGCTCATCTCTGGATCACCAGTGGATTCTTTAGAAAGTAAATATACGGAAAAATTGCAATTAATAATATTTAATGGTCGATATGAAAAAGCAATCTCTGAAAAAAGTACTTATTTATCAAATCTTTCCAGTTATAGTCAATTTGTACTACAAAATTACATCGAAGAATCAGCATCCGACAAGAAATTTTTAATGTCTGTCTTTAATAATACTGGTGATGGTGCACGACTAATCACAAAAATGCAAATGTTTTTGAAAGAAAAAAAATATCTTTTACAAAATTCAATTGAAGAACAAGCTAATGATTTAGTCGCTTCCGTATATGCAGTATATATAAAACATTTTGATCGAATTAATCTCGCTAAAATGGAAATGTTTAAAATGAATCAACGACATACTCAAAATCATCTTCTTTCTATCTTTGAATATGCAAATCATGTTCGAACTCTATTAAGAACAATCAAAGCAGAAGGTGGTGATTGTGATGAATTCTATCAACAGGTCAAAGCTAATGCTTTATTTCTTCTTTTATCTATTGGAAAACATGATTCTATCCTTCCGATTACTGAAGAAACCCCATCACCAGCAATTGAACTTCCATCGATAAAACCAGTTCAATTTCAACGACAAGTTTCTCGATGGACAAAAGCCAAACATGTTTTAAAATTACTTCGACATTTAATGCAAGCTTGTATTAGATTTAAAAAATTAATGAGGAAAAAACAAGCTCGACAACAACGCGTTGACGCAGAAACTCTTCTCAAACGAACGATTGATCAATTTATTTATAAAGAAAAAGATTTTGAATTAAATCAACTTATAAAATGTTTTGATCGACAATATGAACGAGCTGTTACACGTTTAATTACATATCGATTTATTAACACATTTATGCAAAAAATTCTACAATTGACTGATCATTCTCAAATATTAACAATGTTTAATATTCTTTTACCAATGTTAAGAGAATCAACATTAAAATGGAGTTATCTTTTAAATATTTCTTCTGTAAATCTTCAATTACAAGACGAGATTCATAATGCTTATTATTCCGTTCTTCATACAATTCTATCATTTTTATTATCATCAGAATCCAATATCTCCATGCAAAATCTCTTCAGTTATGCCAGTTATGAATATTCATCTCCTGCTCTTCTCTCTTTATCGAAGTATCAATTTCCACAAAAATTTATCCCATTAATTGATTCTCATTCGCTTCGAACGAAATTTCTTGCCTATAATTGGTTTCAATTATTTACTTTGTTATTATGTAAAAATATTCATTTAGATCAAAATAAAAGAAAATTTCATTCGAGTTTAGAAGAACAAAGAGATTTTATATTTCAAACATTTATTCGAAATAAACTTGAATTCACTCAAATGGAAGATGAAAACCAATCATCTGATTCATTCAAAGATCTTTCAATCAATAAATATTTACTTCTTCTTTTTCATTGTTTGCAACTCTATACTCATGTTCGACTTATATGTGCTAATGTATCATATATCGAACGTTTACTCAATATTTATCGTCATAGTCAATTAAAAACTAGTCGATTACTTTCATTAAAAATTCTCCGTTTATTAATTCCATATCTTCCTAATTATAATAATGATGGATCAAAAGAATTAATTAAAAAATTTCTCATCGAAATTCTTCATTCAATTAATTCAAGTTTATTTTCTCAAGAATTAATTTATTTATATCGTACTGTTATATCTCGTGGATCAGCATGGCAATTAATTGCTACTAACTTAATCCTTAATTCAATTATATCACATTTAAACTTATCGTCATTTCAATCGAATGATACTCTTATTGCATCATTATGTATCTTGGGTGGTTATATTGATCATATTGGTTTAACTTCGATTGTTCAAGTGATAAATGATGAATCATCACACTTAGCAATGGTCATCGAAATGAATTCAGATACTTCATTCTGTTCTATTCAATATCTCGATGAAACTCAAATTGAATCAATAAAAATTGATCAACTTCAAGTTGTTGAACAAGTTCCACCACCTAATTTATTATTATTACCATCGATAAATACATCGATTAATTCTGTACTCGATGCTTTTGGACATTTTCTTCAACTCGATTCGACCGCATCCAAATCGCCGATGTTCTTACAATTAAAACGTCGTTCTCTCTCTGCACTTTATCATCTATTGCAAGATTATAAAATGATACAAATATTTATGACTAAACCTTATGCATCGATTATTCCTCATTTATCTATGACAAAATATTTAACAACAGAAATTTATTCTAAAGCATTTTTAGAAGAATATTCTCTACGTTTAGATATGTATGAACGATCAAAACAAATTATTTCGTATTATGAAGATGAATTCGAACAAAATCCTATCAGTCATCAATCTATTATATCAGCTTTATCAACATCAATATTGAAATACAATGGATGGAAACCATTTGCAACAAATACAGAAATTGATATGTGGAAACAAGGTCGAATTGGAAGTAACAGAATTAATTTAATTCCATTTCCGATCACTGCTGCTACGACACAAATCTTTGAAAAATGTGGTAAAAATCATCAATTCAATGGACGAATTCTTCTTAAAAAAGAATATACCAATGGATCATTTCCGACTTTTATTATTGATAATCTTGAGGTAACCAAAGGTAAATGGTATTTTTGTGTTAAATTACCAACTGCTGATGTTGTTCAAATTGGATGGGCAACAAAAGGATTTACGCCAAGATATTATAACGCAATGGGAATCGGTGATGACAAATACTCTTGGTGTTATGATGGTTCACGAGGAATATTCTTTAATAATGGAACATTTGATAAACAATTTAATGATATTCGATGGAAAAAAGATGATGTTTGTGGTTGCGGAATTGATATTGACGGAAATAATACAAATATTAAATATTGGTTAAATGGAAAATTCTTAGGAATAGCTTTTAAACATAAACAAATTATTCCTCAATCAACTAAAAAATGTAATCTACTTCTTCATGGACCAGAAACAAGTTTTTTTCCTGGTGTTTCTTTAGAATATCAAACATCATCAACGAACTGTTGTGAAATGATTTTTAGTCCAGAAGATATGCAACAATGTCCTTTACCCGATGGTTACAAACCACTTCTACTACCAACATTAGTACAAACAGAAAATTCTCTCGTTGCTTATCCTTCGCATGCTTATATTGTTGGCGACAATGCAGAAGATTATATCTATACATCAAGATCGAACTCATCAATCTCATTTTTACGTGATTTCGTTAATGAAGATCATCTTATTATAAATGTTCAGATTGATGATCATGGAATTATTTTACCAGAAAATAGCGATGGGTTTCCATTAACTATCAAACAGGATATATCTTCCTTTACTATTGCATATGATTTTCAACTTTCTCAAATTAAAAACGAAATGCAAACAATCACATTAATGATGACAAACAATGTTTCCATCGAAATTCTCTTGAAAGAACCAAACCAAACCATCCGAGTGGTCATTATTGGCAATATAGAAGAACAAGAAATGAAAATTTATTGGAATAATCAAAATAAAACATTTCAAGTTCCATTTTCAAATGAAATAACTTTATACAATTTACCAAAGATTGCTGCTACCATGCAAAATATTGCTGTTTGGGATTATGCTCTTTCTCTAAATCATATTCATCGTTTATTCATTCATGGTCTCTTCTATGTTGCATCAGACTATCAACGATTACAAGAACATCAAAAACAAATGAATACATTTTCCTTCACAAATAAACAATTCTCATCTTCACTTCTCGTACCATTTGATCAACCATTCGATAAAAATATTTGGAAAATAAAGAAAAAACAAGCAGATCAAAATGAATCGAAATATTTTTCCAATGAAGATCCATCAACAATCGAGCTAATCGGAAATGAAACTTATCTCGTTCTTGAAAAATCCATCGAATCATGGTCAAAATATACTATTATTTTGGATATATCCATTCCAAATTGGCCAAGCAATAGTAAATATTGGTCGTTAGTGCAGCTCAATGATAAATCTCAAGTATTCGTCACATATGAAGGTAAACTTCGTCTCAAAACGGGAAAAACCATAAAAGAAAGTAATCGAACTTTAACTGCTAATGAATACTATCGTTTATGGATCACTGTTAACGAAACATCATGTCAGATTTTTATTAATGGAGATTTACAAATTGATGTACAAGTAAAAGATGATCAACTTATTGCTCAATCCAATCGATTTTATTTATTCAAAGAAAATGAATCAAAGAGTAAAGAGGATATTGTAAGAATTCGTTGTCGTTCTATCACTTTTCTCAATCAATCAACAACAATAAATGAACAAAATTCTTCACTTCAATCATTAGTATCACCACCATTGTCGATTATCGTACCAAGTTTAATTGCCATTGGATATCGATTAGAATCAATTCAATACGTTATTGAACAATACAAAACAACGACGATTCCAATGGTTGATCGTATTCTACGTGAACAAAAAGAACAATTGGAAAGAAATGATTTCGAGAAAAAGAACAAACTATTTTTACAAATTTTATCTAATTTAAGTCCAACAATCGATCAACATAAATTGAACAATTTAATCTCTAATTGCAATTTTTCCAGTCAGGATATTGCTCGATTTATTTTAACTAATTGGAAACATTTACAACAAATAGAATCGACAGATCAAGAAAATGAACGATTATATGGTCTCGATAGTGAAATCAAAACAGCAGAAGACAATAATGTCACTATCATGAAAAATAGAACTCAATCATCATCAAGCGATGACTCTTCAAGTTCCTCTTCGTGCTCTCAAAATGAATATCAGCAGGTCAATATCGATCATGATTATAAATTACATGATTTAGCTCGAGAACAATACGATAAAACTGCTTCCTTCGAAAATCAAAAATATAAACAATCTCGTATCAATTGTGAACAAAGACTATCGACAATTTATGCTCGTGATACGCTTCTTAATATGCTCAAAATTTGGTTGAATAACTCGAGAAATCTCTTTCCATTAGATAAATTTGGTGATTCAACTTTTCTAGTGAAATTATTTCAATTAATGTTCTTCGATTATATTTCCATAGAAGATGAAATTGATTATATGAGTTTATTAATCAATTCACTATTAAAAATTGAATTGAAACAAATTCTTGAACAAAATTTAGAAAATAAAACATCACTAGTCAATGCATTACAAGAGAATATCTGCGGTGAAATCATACAAATTTTAGTAGAATCAATTTCGTTGAAGAACAATCCTTCCGACGAAGAAATAATGATAAAAGAGAAAAATTTGAAATTTATTTGGAAAGTACTTCATCTTCTTCTCGACCTACTCAAAGATAGATCGATAGTAAAACAAAATCAAATCGATACACTAATTCCAATATTATTTCCAGTACCTATGATCAATTTTATTTTTAAACTCTTTATATCAATGAAAAATCATGCATCAAAAATTGTTATTCTCCGTCTATTTTCAAAGTAAGTTTATCAGACAAGTAAATATCAACAGAAAGTTATAAGGGAGAAAGTGTAGCCCCCTTGAAAAAGTTATTTAATTTTTCTTTTTATTTATTAGTTTGCTTCAAATGAGTCATCAATTTAAATTGAACGCACAAATCGAACAGTTTTTCGTTACTTTACTCAATGTTTTTCCATTGAATAAGTCTGAACTGAAATCATTTCGATTGTCTATCATGGATATAGTATTTCTTTTCACTGAACAAGATAGTGAATCACAGCGTAGTCAATTACCAGAAAATATTCGTGATTTTTACACAAATATTGATATCATTCATGCATTGACCGATCAAAACAAAGAAAAACAAGTACCGGAAGTATTCTTTGCCAAAATTAAAGGTGAAATACAGTTTACCCGTGAGGATTTTGACAAATCCTTACGTTATTTTGATCGACAATCTGATCTTCAGTTACTTGATTTCATGGAAAAAAGTCAAGAATCAACAAAATCTTTTCTTGAATTTATTCATGGTTTACCGATAGAAACTATTCCTAATTCAACGTTCTATCTTAAATATCCATCATTATCGAGTATTCCTGCTGATTGTGTAGTGATTCGAGCAAAAATTCTATATCAAATATCACTTTACATCTATGACGTTTTAGATTTCGTCGATATGAGTCTATTACCAGGAGACAGTTTTTTAACTGATCAAATTCGAAAAGCGAAGATATATTTTCTTTCTTCCTGTAAACATCAACTTTTAAGAAAATCAATAGTAGCCACTCAATTACAATCTGATTATGCATACTTGGAAGTCAATTTTGATATTTTAAAAGCTTCTACTTTCAAAGAAAATAGCGAATATACAATGTTTTATCAAGCTTACCAACAACTATGCGATAAAGCACAGGATCATTTTAGAAAAACGGATGAAAAAATTTGGACAGCACAATATCTTAATATGCATAGTACAGATCAAGGTGGACCTTATCGAGATTCAATTACTCAAATATGTTCGGATATTTGCAGTACACGATTATCCCTATTTATCTTATGTCCAAATGGTCGAACTAACAGTGGTTCAAATCAAGATTGTTGGATTCCGAATGTTTTCCCACCGAATAAACCTATTCTAGAGAAATTAAAAAAACAATATCATTTTATTGGACAATTAATGGGATTAGCTATTCGAAAGAAACATTATTTGAATATTAAATTTGCTCGATTAGTTTGGAAAGGATTAATCTATGATCCAATTACTATCGATGATATACAAGCAATTGATTCCCAAAGTTTTACATTGATTCATGATATTGAAAAACAAATTGAACAATCGAAATTAATCGATGATAATACCAATATTAATTATATTTTCAATAGTATATTCAGTGAATTATATTTCGAAGTAATGAGTTCAGCACAACAAAGTTTTGAACTTGTACCTGGTGGAAGTCAAATTCGAATTACTACAGATAATTTCAAAGAATATTCATTTTATTATCGTCAATATCGTTTGAATGAATTTCATCGACAAATTGATTATATTCGTCAAGGTTTACATTCGATCGTTCCTTCTAACTATTTGAATCTATTGACTGATAGTGAACTAGAAAAAGCTGTTTGTGGTGAAAGTCATATCGATGTCGAATTATTAAAACGAAATACACAATATCGACAGGGGTATAATGAAAATTCACCAGTGATTAAAAACTTTTGGAAAGTAATGACTGAAATGTTTACTGAAGAACAAAGAAAAATGTTGTTGATATTTGCTTGGGGACGAAGTACATTACCAGTTCAAGACGAAGATTTTTCATCAAAATTCATAATTAACAAATTATTTATAGAAAACGACAATGTCGATCAAGCACTTCCATGTAAGTTCAACTTCATTTATAGTTTAAACAGATAGAAAGAAATAATTTATCTATTTTAGTGTCTCACACTTGTAGTTTTAGTATTGAGCTACCTGAATATTCAACAATAGAGATTATGTACGAACGTTTGAATTATGCCATTACTCATTGTTCAAGTATTGACGGCGATGGAATTATGAATATGGAAGACCTCAATTACGATGATGAGTGACAAGAAAATACATAGTGGAAATTCTATCGTTGATTTACTCATCTCATTTTATTATGTAAAAAAAAACTACAGAAACAAAAAAAATCACTAAATAGCAGAATTCAAAACAGGGAAGATTTTTCGCCTCCCCACCCCACCCCCGTCTTAGATTCATAAAATACTTTTAATTTGAAAATAAAACTTATTCAATTATACACAATTATTCTGAATTCAACTAACTTAAATAATATTAGAAGAAAAAGATCAAACATAGAGACTCAAATAACATTACTTTTAAGCAAACATATATAAGGTGAGAAGCAGATAAACAAAAGATATTCATACTAATATTATTCCATAAAATAACAGGCAGCAACAATACTAATGGAACATAGATAGATCAGTATATAAACATACAGATGTACCAAAAAGAAAACTAAACATTCCAAAAGCCTACCGCTTTTTTATAGACCAAAATACATGTAATAAAATATAATATAGCCAAAATCGAACAATCAACGCTACCAATAAAGAAGACGAAAAACGACGTATTCTTAGAATTATGTATTTAAAAAGAGCAAAAGAAAATTTTGATTGAAGTTTGCATGCTGTTCACTTTAACAAGACATATTTGAAAAAAAATAAATGTTAAAACCAAGTGTTATATGTGTACTTGAAAATGTAAACAATAATTGACGAGAAATTCATTTTGATCTTATCTCGTCAATAGATTGCCTATTTGAGCTGGAGGACGTTCTTGTCTCGGAATAGTTTTTGTACTTTTTGAGACCTTGTTTCGGCAAATTTTCGTTAAAAAACTACATTTTGATTCAAAACTAATACCATACTCGAAATCAGCGTTAAAAACTGAATCGATTATTATATATTTAGGTCTATCCAAAAGTAATGTCGCGTCCATATCATTTCTTTAGAAAAGGATTTTTA
Organism: Macrotrachela quadricornifera; assembly: GCA_022393335.1. Classification (NCBI taxonomy): domain Eukaryota; kingdom Metazoa; phylum Rotifera; class Eurotatoria; order Philodinida; family Philodinidae; genus Macrotrachela; species Macrotrachela quadricornifera. The sequence continues at coordinate 27,330 of JAJEKB010021564.1, read as the reverse complement.
AAAAATTCTATTTTTCTGTATTATTGCATCACTATTCAACTAGTATAATACTAATGAAATTCCGAGTAGAACTATTTTTGTGTAAAACTTAACTATCGGTTAAAGTAAATTAAATGAATACGCTTTGCATTTCAATTTTCAATCACTTCATAGATTGTATTAAAAACAAAATATACCACAAGATGCAGCGTGATAAGCTCTATAGTTTGCACAAGGTCGCTTATTTTATAGTTGCACTTTTTATTTTCAAAATAGACAAAATTTTGAGCGACCAAATTTCGACTGTGTGTAAACGACACTTTTTTGATACAAGACGAATTCATTTTTTCTCATATCATATTTTTATCTCTTGATATCTTTTATTGTTTCAATTCGAGAGTTTAAACGTTTTTGATCTTTAATGGAGCTCGGCAATACGAATAGATTTAGCTTATTTAATTTTTTGAATAGAAGAAGAAATCGACTCCATTATTCATAGTTACCTTTAATGTGCTGGATTCTTCTGGTTGTCTTTATTGCTCCGAGAAGTTTCTCTCAAGAATGAATATAAACATTTGTTTTTCTGTATGTTTAGTTGAAAATAGTATTGTCACGTCAACGTATTTGCATTTCATTTGAATTCAATACATTCTATTAGTTTCCAGAAATCTTATTTATTTTTCATAAATGTTCTGAAGACAATCATAATGACGATTATCCGCATAATCAGCAAAATGGAAAAATCCAGGCATATTTATATAGCCTATTTATTTTATTGATCGTAACCATCATAGAACTATTCAATAACGTACAGTATTAGATAAACGAACAAGATCGGAAATGGACATTGTTAAGACAAAAACTGTTGAACACGTCGCTAAGACGGTTAAGAAATGATCCGAGATCGACTGTAGGTGAGAGTAATGATAGGATTCGGTAAATATCAAAGTTAAATGATTAGTTAGATCGGTTAAAGTATTTGTGAGATAATACAGAAGACAATAATAGCAATAATCGTATTGAAGATAACGACGAGCAAGGCGAGGAAAAACATTTTAATCATTTACTTAATCTCTTTTCAACTGTTCTCGAATTCCTTGAACTATATCTACTTTATTGATAGTTGTTTTCTGTTCATAAATCGATTTCACTTCTAAATGTGACAATGCTCTTGTCCAGAATGCAATATCTGCTAAACTACCATTATAGAAAAGGCTATGAATGTTCACCGAGGGACATGGTGCTTGTAAACATCTACGAGAGAATTTCTGTTTCAATATTTGACCATTGAAATAAACTTTAATTATGGACTTTGACAAACAATGAACAATGACTACTTGATTCCATTCGTTGTTTTCTAGTGGTTCATGGGTTTTAACATACAATTCCTCTTGATCTTCCCAGAAGTATCTTACCGTTAAACTTTTCTCTTCATGGATATCAATAGAAATCCATCGCTTTGGGTGATTGAAACAATTGAATTGAAAGTTAATATAACGTATGTAATTATTTGCTCCAGTTGAGGGGTTTAGAAGAAGCCAAAATGAAAGAGTAAAAGCAGATATCATTTGGTTTTGATCAAGTTTAAATAAATTGCCAATACTTGTTATGTTATGATCGAATGTTAAAATTTGATCAAATAGTGAATGATTTGTTTCAATTCTTCTAGAAGACGGTGGGCTAGTAATATAGTTATATATTTTGGCATAGAAACCACCTTCAGCAATTGGAATTGCGTTTATAAATGGTAGCACATGTGGCGATGTGCACGCAAAATTCACATGAATAACAAGATCTTGTCGAAGAATTGGACAGATATTATTATACTTTTTCATGAACCATTCGTTCAAGATCAGTGCACGAAAAAAGTGCGAAACAGTTGAAATTTGAAGAAGTTCTTCTAGTGACGGTTTTGACAGTAAAATAATTTTTGACCACAACTCTGCAGGTAGTTTGGCATTATTAGAACGTGCACCTATTGTTGTAATAGAGTAGGACATTACTCAAGATGTTTAAAGATAAAAGGTCTAAGACGAAAGAGATAAATGATAGAAATACGTTTAAATATAATTCGATGATGATGAAATAATTGAAAGTATTGTACACTTTTTCAGTTCGAAATTGAAAGTGCAATGTATTTAATCAGAAAAAAGTACAAAGTATGGAAGGAAGAAAAAAATGAATAATAATGATGCATTATATTGCAACTTAACATGCACATGAAGTGAGTCAGTTGCATCTTTTCAATGTTTTCAAAATAATTTTCATTCGATTCTATATAGGGTTGAAAAAAATATTTTTCAAAGAAGGTAAAGCTATAATACCAAATAGGAGACATGATGAATTTTATATCAAATGAAAGCTCGTGAAAAATGGGATTTAATGATGCTTAATAGTAGGACCTTGAAGAACTTTCATATATTAAACTCTAAAAAACAATGGAATTGAAAATGAAGAGTTCCCTAATGGAAAAGCGAAAGAAGATTATGCTAACGATTATGACGTATAACTATGACTCAGACAATAAGATAATTATCTTGCGTTCTATTGTCTGCGCCTCGTGATACTAGCTATTTCAAAGATTTTTTTATTTTCGTTCTGTCTGAAAGTTATAGCGGAAAGAAATTTTAGTGCTTTTGACGTGATATAAAAGACAGTTTTCTCTGATATAAATGTGGAAAAAATCATATGACCAATGCTTTACTGATTATTCAAGTATTGGTGCTAAACTTAAATTATCAGAATCTGGTCAAGATATCATTTGTAAAGCAAGTGGTCAACAAAGAAAAAGCTGTTCTGTCGTGGCGAAGGAGATTGCGGAAAAGCAAAATGAATATGTCTCATTCATAGAACAATTAATAATTAATGTCATCGAGAAAGATTAAAACCATTTCATGTTATTCCAAAACCGTTAAAATCTAAAACTCATATATCAGATCGATTATGGCTGTGCGACTGGTTAAGAGATTCGATTACAGGAGATTTTCTTCATCTCACATCATCTGATGAATTTTATATCTGGACTGTACGCAGGCCAAATTATCAGGATAATCGAAGTTTGGCGAGAAGTATTGAAGACATTGAAGAAGATGAAAGATATCGTGAAATGATACAAAATCAATCATGTATTGGAGTTTTCATGTTTATTTGCAAAAGATTACTTTGGGTTATGAAAGATAAAGGTGAATTTTTTCTTGAGATAATTTTGACTCAAAATGTATTTCTTTTCTTAACACTCGTATTACCAAGCCTATTGTTTGACATAATAAGTGTTGTTTATTATCGATAAAGCAATTTTGTCGGTTTTTTAACGAGGATTTTATTAGAAACAGCAGATTTCAAGTCTATTGCTCGATGAACAAGATGATCAGTGAGGCTGTTTCGTTTGAACCTTTTTCTATGAAATGATGCTCAACAGTAGCTAGTGCGTTTTGAACATGTTTGTGTAGAAATTTCGCATTTTCAGAGGGAAGATTCATGAGATGGGATGTTAGATTTATACCTAACCCCTCAAGAAATAAGCGACGTTTATATCTCTTATTCCCATAGCAATTTGGCTTTTTCTCTCTCTCCATACAATCATCGCATTGATAGCACACATATCGATTAATCCATAAAAAACGCAAATAGGCCATCATTGGGTTCCTCTTTAATGGAGTATTTGTTGCACATCTTACGAACAATATTGACAGCTGCTTTGGTTTTATTGTAGTATAGGATAATGTTTGGTTTCCCGGCTTCGGTATCTATTTTGTTGTCGTGGTGCAAATCAAATATGGATGATCCGATGTTACGACTTCTTTTTGCGTAAAACTTTGCAGGAACTTTGGGCTTATTTTTTCGGATAGTTCCTACCAATGTCAATTGCTTTGAATGCAATTGTTTGACGAAGGGAATACTAGTAAAAAAATTATCGGTTGTGACATTTCTGTTGGAATCATACATCGACTCCATCAATTCTAGGACGACATCAGCACCAATCGATTTCTATCTCGACTGATTAGGTTGGCCTCCAATATAGGGTACTGCATCGAATATATATAACAAGAGTCGACATCAACACATAACCATATTTTGACACCGTATTTGGCAGATCTTGAAGAAGTGTATTGACGAAAGGGGCAATTTTCTCTGAATTCGAATAGTTGTTCATCAATGGTGACAGACGATCCTGGTATATAGCATCTTCTCGTGTTGTTTCAAAAATATGACCAAATTTCACGCATTGTCTCAAATTTATCTGTTCGTCTTCTATGATCTCTCGTTGCTAATTCATCAAACCTTATTGAAGAAATTATTGTTTCAAATCAAGTTCTAGACATAATGGCACGAAAAATTGGAGATTCTAATGGACTTTCCTAGTAATCCGGCGAGTAACAAAAGTCCGATGAATGCCTTGAGTTCGATTATTGTAATGTCTTTCCATTCATCTCTGATTTCATATTTACGATTTCCTTCGATGTTCGAATAAAATACTATTGTGTTCAGCATTTCTTCTGGCATGAAGCAAAGAAAGGCACCTTCAACAGAAGATACATGTTCGATGAATATTGACGATCCAGGCTTCAGAGTTACATCACGACGAAATTGCGATCCAGATGAATCCAGCGGAATTGACGACCAGATCATTCCAGATTTGGATACGAATAAATACTTTCTAGATCGGCTTCTTCTTCAGCCTTCGACGTTTCGCTCGCAGTATCTTCTGTGTCCGAGGTACTCTCTGTAGACTCGTAAGAAAAATCGTCGTCGCTTTCTTCTTTTAACCAACTTTTGCCTTCCATCGTTTTAAATTTGTAACTTTCTGAATGTTATCATTCAATTTATACTTACAATAGAGCAGACGAAAATTTGAGATGTACAATGACCACAATGGCGTAATAGAAAATTTCCGAGTCATAAACGAGCAAATTGTAAATGACGTCATGAAGAGTAAAAAGAAAAGGGGAAAAAATGTATGTACCTTCTATATCAAAGCAAAGAGAGGTACGATAACAGAGAGAATAATCGACACAGCAGAACAAGTTTATCACATTTATTTTTCTTCTATGATGCACTTCATAGTTCTATAACTAAAGGATGCCATTCACTATTCTAATCTGAGGTGTAAAAAACAATTTTCTACTGATTTTCTCATTTTTTCAGAACAGGGTCTAAAATGACTCTGGTGGGTAGTACGAGTGTTAAGGAATTTTTTTTTGAGAATTTTTATGTTTTTGCAGTTGACTACCCATGAAACCATGTCCATATATATATAAAGATGATGATTGAAAGAACTTCTCCATACAATAAGTCAATGAATATAGATTCGGTTTATTATGTTAAAATTCTACATGTATATCAGATCATTCATTATGTAACTTATTTTTTAAATATTACCAAACTTCAACCCTTGTCTTTTATACAAAATCAATATTTTCTTCTGATTATTCTTCGCAATATTTTTTGTTTACAAAACTTATTAAATTAATGATCGATGATTACTGTTCTTATACTTTTGACAAGCTTCTTGGATTTTGAATTCCACACTAAGAGAAAATGTGTCGCATGTGCCACACTTTCCAATACAATGTACAACACATTCTGAAAGCACAGTTCAAATCTACGATATGGCAAATTTTGTATTTTTTTCTCAGAAGCATGTGATTCATATATTTTTTGATTTAATTATTATCACATTGAACATTCAAAGAGGTCAGGTTGTTGAATCTGCCCATTCTTGAAGCAATCCGATCTCTGCCAGATCACTTGATAGTAGTCTTCTCTAGATCATTGGTCGTGAATGACGTATTTTTAACAAATAAATAATCGAGAACTAATTGTAAAAAAATAATTAAGACGAAGAAAAACAAGTTTTGTATGTTTAACGACGTTGTTTATATATAGCTGTATGTTTGAAATAAGAAGGTGAAGAAACAGTCAGCAGACAGAATGAAGAAAATATATATACAACATATTCTACGCACGACACATTTATTTTTAGTATATTCGAATGCACCTACTGACAATTGTTAAGTTCTTCATTACAACATTAAAATGCAACAGAAATTCGACGATTGCAATAAGAATAATGCAAGTTTTTTTTCTGTAAGATTACAACTGATTATACACAAGTAACGCTCATCTCTATGACTCATTAAACCCTCGACTGAATTCTGTTTAACATTATCTCTTACTGATCGCTAGATTCTGTTCTGTTAACTATGCTGGATACATGTGCCCGTATACACGGATTGCTAGTGGCGACTGTTCTATAAGATCCAGTCTTTAAACTTTTTGTTACGGCTTTCATATGGCAATGTAAAGCACAGTTCGTAGTCGATCACCGTTACCCCTGCTCCACTTCACTCTTAACTTCTCAGTTTTTTATATGATGTCATCATAGACCAATGTAACACCTCATTTTCTTGCTCAAAAAATCGTTTACAGGTAATATAAAAACTAAAGCAAATTTAAGAAAATGGCGACTAGCCATTCATCGGCGCCCCTACGCGTCGTCATTCACGACTAGCCACGTCCATGTTGAAGTCTATTTTCACATGAGTTCACTGTCTTGTGTTCAAAACCACACTCATCCACGTTCCACTAGCTCAAAAGAATTACAGGATCTGGAACGGAAAAACCCTCTATAGGAAATTTGAAGAAAAACAAGTAAAGACACAAAATCTATAAATAAGTGGACCATGACTAAGTTCATGAAACATCGCTGCGAAGTCTTAAGTATTTTTTTTTGCAAATAACGACTATTTTAGATCCATGAGTTTCTCAAAATCTGATTCAAGGAGGAATAAAATTACAAAATATTGATCGCCTTAAAGCTTAGATTCTCAAAATCTGATTGGATAAAAGATAGATTTTGGGAAGTATTTCATTAACGGAAATTTTAAACAGATAGAGTCTGACTGGTCAAAAGTTCGATGTAAAAAGTTTACCACTGGCTGAGTTCACAGACTCAATAATCTGATTGAACGAAAGCCGTATAGTGCAGATAACTGAGCCGTGATCTTTAAGCTGATGTTCTTTTGACTCGGTAGCAAGCAAGCTTATTTTAATTTGCTCAACCCTCCCTTCATCGAGGAATTATACCAGTGTTCGTTTCTACACTTTTGTTACTATTCACTTAAAAAGATATTACATTTTAAAAGTAGAAGACAAAAAAAATTTTCTTATAATTACAAGTAACGCGAATCCTACGAATTCGCTGACCCTTTTCTGAAAGAAAATTTAGTGTGATTATCATTGAAAACAATTTTCATATGGGTTATCTTATATCTCAATCTCCTTCATTGCATGAAAGCTACAAAACAAAACATCCACTCTAGTGATGATCGTTTTATAGAAATACCCCTATATAGATTCATATGTAAGCGACAAGCAAACCTTCAGTTCGAGTTCCTCGTCTTTGATCAAATCTAATAGAGATATCTGACAATATTCAGTAGTTTGGGACGTCATATTTTCTAATCCTGAACTCTGATTTGTTTGAATAAAACGAAGAGAGAAACATTCATATTGTTTAAGTACAATATTTATCGGTATACAACTGTTTCTTTAAGAAAACGGAAATAGATACGATTTAGATGCTTCAGCTTGTTCATCAGGTTCAGTAGCATGATCAGGTGGCGATCACTACAAACCAGAATTTTATGAAGATAATATCTTTTTCCAAACTAGAGAATCTCAGACACCTTCTTAAAGTTTTATGACGACATGACTACATATTTATTTCTGCTTACGCTCCAATAGGGAAATAACACAATATTAGTATTCACAACTCCTTTACTGGATATTCTCTGTTATATAAAATGTGTAATAAAAAATTATTCTTCCTCATGAATCGAGTTATTTGAGAATCCATTAAGGTACTCCAAATCTCACTTATTGTACTTATGGTAAACTTTTTAAATCAACGACTAGTCGTTCGTCGGCCTCCCTCCAGTCGACCACTCACGACTAGCCGTTTCTATGTACAGTTTATTTTTCTGTCTATCTTCTGTTTCATTAGGATTCTTATGCGCACATAAGTAGCTTACTCATAACATATCGATACGCAATCGATAACTTCCAACACTCAGATAGCATTATGTAGTTCTCATCAGTTTTCAATTTCTTTTGTTTTTACAATATAATATTTTGCCGAATTTGTTATCAAACAAGATTAATTAGACTCTTTGGAAAATCGACTAAAATTACTAGAAATTTATTTCAAAATATGCTTTGAAGTAACGTTTTAAGTCAACGTCTAGTCGCTCGTCGGCGTCCCTCTGGTCAGCCACTCACGACTAGCCGTTTCCATATTTAACACCGCTACATCCTTCACTATTAGTTTAGGTTTGAACCGGATAGATGCATCCCATTTGAATTCCTCTCAGAAAGTTGCTGAACATTTGTTAGTATATTCATTAAGGAACTAAAAAAGAGAAACTATTCAAAAACTGCTACCAGTAGAGTACACTACATTGTGGTCTAAGAAAAATCTTCGCCTACTTTGGATGTTATTTCAAGGTTGATGTCTATGAATATTCAACAACAGAACATCAAGCAGCCACCTCTTTTTTTCACATATTTCTGTATAAATCTTACTCAAAACTCTGACGTATAGTAATGTACAAAGAAAAATGTTTTTATTAGAATAAATGTTCAACATGGATTCATGACCATCAATTATTCTTACTTCAACCTTAAAATAACAAGAAGTTCATTAAAAAGCTAAGAAATAGATCAAAAAAGCTTTTACTCACTTTGAATTCGGATTTTCCATACTTTTTAACGGTCAGTCAAGTTTTATGACAAGCTATAATTCATTCATTTATCATTAATTAATAACTAACAGTATTGAAAAAACTAACCTCAGATTTGGGTTTCACATAGCAAATTATATTTGGTGATTTTTCACTGCACACAGTTTATATTATTTATTATTAATTATTTAGTAACAGCCATTCAATCTTGATTTATCAATCTTCGATTAGCTTCAATCAATCTTTTTCAGAAAAATGTTAAAAAAGCTATCAATTACATATTTACTTACTCTTAACCTCAAAATTGACTCGAAATTTCAAGTCTATACCTTCGACAAGCCCTCAAAGAGTTTTCTTATAAAATATCATAGGTTTTAAATATTAATCTAGGCGATACCATTTTCCTATTGGTGTGAAGACACAAACATGCAGACAACCTTAAAAAACAAACATACCTGCAAAACCAGACTTATTTTATACAATATGATCCATGCTTGAATTCGGGAAACAAATTGTTATTATCTTAACAAAAACTTTCTGTAGTCAAAAATTCCTATAAAAATTTTTACAAAAACTAATACTATCGATCGATTTCTCGATCTGAACAATCTTTCATCAAACTTTATAAAAAATCATTATTTTCTAAAACGAAGCCTTTTTTAGCAAAAAAAAAAATTATTCGGAAAAATTGAAAAAGTAATAGTGTCTGCCATTTGGTTCCCCGACCAAGAAAATCTTTGGTCACAGGTTAAGCGTTGAGTTGACCGTGAAATGTGATTATTTTAGGCTTGTATTTAATTGATTAGTATTTTAATATGAACGAGCAGTAGATTATTCCTCAAATGATCAGTAGTTTTTGATCAGTAAAAAATTGTTTTTCGCTCAGTAATTAATTGGAAAAATATCAGTATTTAATTGGAAAAATATCAGTATTTA
>JAJEKB010021564.1:0-17664 GCA_022393335.1 Macrotrachela quadricornifera | reverse complement strand
TTAATTGGAAAAATATCAGTATTTAATTGGAAAAATATCAGTATTTAATTTCTTTTTTGGTTAGTAATTAATTGTTTTTTGATCAGTATTTAATCCTTATTTGGTCAGTATTTTATTAATTTATATCAGTAAAAAAAAAATATTTATAATTTAGGGAACTTTATTTAACAAGTAAAGCTTTTTTGGCTTTTAATGGTTTGCCACGACGTCTTTTTTCACCAATCGGAACATTTTTAGCAGCAACTGGTGGTTTACAATAATTTAATCTAATTGCCATACGAACCACATATTTACACATAAACTTTTTGAAAAATGCTGGACAATTACAAATATCATCTAACCATTTGATTGATCCACCGGTAACGTAACAGACCAAGTATTGAATGCTCGTGTTTTATATTGATCAAAAGTATACCATTTCATTTCTTCATCACATCGATATCGGTGTTTGTAATTTTAGTTTCATCTCCAGCAGGTATAAAGTATTCAATATTGTTATCATGTTCAATCGAAAGTACTGATTTGTTTAATGTTATCCATTGATATCCGCTGGTCCATAAATTCAATGAAATTGTTTGCTTATTATTGTACTTCCTTAAACCTCTTTCATATGACTTTGACCATTTTTCGACAACTTCGAATGCTAATACCTTAAATCTTAATAATGGCAGGCATTCTCTCAATGTATTTTCAGCTTTAATAACTCTGTTTGTCGTTTCTAAACCATTATTGGTACTAAGTATTAAATGCCGAACGCCTCTATGCTACCGGTTGTGTGATGCCAGTCAGTCCGTCTGGAAGTATTCTATGAAATTGGGCTGGGTTTTAAGCCATTTTTTTAATAAATAATTTTGAAGTGTTTGTGAATGTTCGTTCATTCTGTGCTAGTTATAATGATTTAATATCATCCACTGAATCTTATTGCTCTGATTTATCTAACATTGGTTCTATCTTTTTTATTACTTTTTTATGCATATGAATCCAACACATAACCACAATATTTTCATCGAAAAAAAAGAACTGGTTACTGATCAAATGCTATCTATTAAATGATCAAATATAATTTTAAATGATCAAACTGGATTAATTACTGATATTTCAATTTTAATACTGAACAAATTATTAATTTACTGATCAAATAATTATTTAACTGACCAAACACAATAGTTACTGATCATTCAATTAAATACTGATACTTAAAATTTTTTACTGACAATTCATATTTAATACTGATCAAATTTTACTGATCATTCATAATAAAATACTGACCATTTAATTTATTGCCATTATTTTATTGATTTTTCTAAGAACATATTTTTTCACCTTTGACCCCGACGACAGCAACCAGACAAACTATTTTTTTCATATAGCCCTCTCTGCAGTCGAGGGAATATGATGTTTTTTTGACCTTTGAACTCATTCTATATGATGTTTTTTTGACCCTGACACAAACAAACCCACAGACAAACAGACAAACTATTTTTTTTCATATGTCCCTCCTTACAGTCGAGGGAATATATAATAATATACCATGGGATGAATTTGAAAATATGGGCTATCCAAACAAGGAACTTCTTTTTCTTCAATGTGGTCGAATTCATGTATGTCTCTATTAATAATACATTCCAGCTTTAGCATTTCTTTTATTGGTTATGCGAATATAGACAATTAACAATCGTGGCAAACCAACCATAGTTGAAGTTTATCAACCTGCTATTATACTTCTTAATCGAGAAAACCAAGGATCATTAGCCGGTATACCATCTACTAATAATCAAATTGATCAAAACAATAATAACTTTTGGAATCAAAATGCTTGCATTTATCGAATGAGTAAGACAAATAAATTTCAATAGAATTTCTCAACCAATAAATACATTGATTTTATTTCATTTCTCTTATTCTATTTAAGACAATGCTGAATCATTTCATACATTCTAAAACTACTCGTCATATGACTTCAGCTATCTTTCGTTATTCAATGTAATGACAATGTTCTGTTATCTCTTAACTATAATGTTTAACTTTTTACTACATTTGTTCTATCTTTTAAATACAAACACTGTCTTTCATTTCTAATCACTATGCATTTATTCAAATAATTCATTACTTCTACTATAAAATAAAAATCATTCTTATTAAAGATACGTCTTCAATTACGACAATCAACCCTATCAAATATTCCAATGCGAACGAAGCACATAATCCCATTCCATTAACTCTTTTAACAAAGCTCACACTGCCATAAATAGAATCACCCCAAACCGACACCCTGCACTGTTCACCAAAAGATGTGACATAGTAGAATATCTGCTGCTTATTATGAAATAAAAACTATTTCGGCTTTTCTTTCAAACACTATGAAAATTCATATTCTCATTTCCAATAAAAAACAATTTCACGACATAATTACAAAAAAACACTTACTTTTGAAAATCCTCAATCTATCTCTTAGCACGCTTCTATCACTTATTCTATTCAATTATCTTTCATACAAAAAAAATATTACAAACAGCCATCATCGTGATGACTTCAGGTACTAAGAAAGTAGGCCATCTGATGAGACCCTTTAGCAAGGTCGAAATCGCGATCACGGTGTGCTATAACTACTCACCCACCCCCTCAAGTATTTCTTTTCACTATGTAAAATTTCTTTAAAAAAAAATTACCTATATGTTAGCATCATATGTGAGCTATCGAATGGGTCAAGCAGTGTCACTGATGTTATGTGACAGAACGAAGAAAAAGATGCTCTTCACGGGACTCGAACCACGTATCTCCTGCTATCCGGGCAGTCGTCTTAGCCAGTTAGACCAGAAGAGACATCCAAATCTTCGTTTAGCGTCTGGATGTATTATCCAAGACGCTAACACTATATGAATAAATAAATAGAAAAGTCCATACGAAACAAAAAAAGAAACGCGTCATGGTTTTCTTTGACTCACACCCTCACCCTCAAATATCTAGGAATGTCTTTTTAATCTGTAAGTTTATAACGAGTAACGCCATGGCTTTACGAGCCTTGCTTGACTCTATCCTGAAAGTAGCAGACCATCCTATAAATCATTTTATAGTATTGCTTTTACTGAATGTATTATTAACCTAAATTGAAATAGCATAAAAAAGACCTTTGCGTATACTTGCAATTGATAAATAGCACACGTTTTACACTCCTATTCTAATCTCTCTCGCTGATTTTCCTATCAGTCATATATCGAACAAAACTTCTGAGTAACAGAGTCGATCTATTATCATCGAATCAGTTCGTCCTATTCTAAGAGAAGTACTCACACTTCATAACCAGCCACATCCTCTTATTATCTTAATCAAATTGGTCACTATTCATACCATTAGATAGATCATCCTCGGAAACCCTGAATTGAGATGGAGAACCCTTAGTGTTAGACCCCTCTATTATAGACGAAAACGGACCTGAAATCTGATTGATCGAAACTTTTATTTGATATTCTGAAAGAGCACTCTCGATAACGCCTAATTGGGATGCGGAACCCCTAGGTTTAGACCCCTCTATCATGGAGAAAAATCGTACTCAAATATAGTTGATTGATTTTTTCGACTGCAGACAGCGGATAAATAAACCAACAGCTTACACTGTCAATATTCATCCCTTCAGGATTGAATATAAGAAAAAACTAAATTTGTTCTAAATCCTCAAAGTTGTCAGAGGTTGGGCGATTAATCGCGATTAATCGCAGAATCTCTGTCGAAATTATTATTTGTATTAATTATCGAGAAAAATCGGCGATAAATCGTGAATATTTTGCAAAATCGCGAATAATCGTCCAAACCGATGCGATTTTGAACACATGGGTGGTCATTTTGTTAAGAAGATTCTCATTTATCTCATATTTAACATTTAGAACGCTTCAATCGTGATCGTCAACAAGGTGCTGTTGGTCAAAGTTGAACTGTTTTTGGTTAAGCTTTTATTATCGTAGTTCATTAGTCTTCTTTTTTTGTTGGTTCTCATGTTTTTTGTCAGACCTTGTGTGTTCATTCAACATCCATTTGTTGACTTATGTAGCCAAGGTCAATTGATAATATATTTACACGTACTCATAGGATATGATAGAGAGAAAGGAGCTTTTTAAATTTCAATTCTCATCTTTCTTTCGCGCGAGTAGCATAGACCAATGCTTGATCTATGTAAGACTAGAAAAAATCTTAGAATATTACTTTATGAAAATAAAAGAAATTTGTATGTTAAAAGTTAGTTTTTTCTGCTTGTTTGAAGTTTAATTGACAATGTTTCTACAAATAATCTCTGTTAGAGTAATCTATTGAATAGAAATACTCTTGAAAATATTGAAAAAATTCGTTTTTCTTACAATTAATATTCTTTTGATAAAAATAATGTGTATAATTATATGTTGAAAACACAAGCTTATGAAGAAATTACAGTTGGTCATTCTCCGTTAACCCTTGGAGGATCGAATTTTTTTTTAATCGAAAACAACTTTTTTTAATCTTTTTATTTTATTTTAATTCAAAATAGCTACTTAAACGTGTTGTGATAATCAAAAAAACAGTTTTTTTTCATCTTTTACACAAAATGACAATTTGCAAGTACAGCACTCGATGTTGGATCGAAAGTTTGTTTCCTTAGTGCTACAATAAGCACATCTTCTTCTTCTTTGTCCTTTCACAGGCAAATGCATTTCATTGACAAAATTAAGGACAGTTTTTGATGATGTTAATTTCGACTTGTTTTCGGAAGGAGGTCTTCCACGGCTTACTCGTTCACTGCCGAAGTAGAGAGACTTTGCCACTAACACCATGTAGTTCAAGTATGTTAATTTATCTTGAGCTAACTGATTATAACAAATAAATGAGTTGAAAATAGATGCATTTAGAAAATAAATAAACATTCGCAGCCAGTTCCTGTTAGACTTGCGATCGAGATTGTAACACGATATTCTTTGATTGAGTCGATCAACTCCATGTGAGAACTGATTGTAATCTTTTACTGCTTTCGGACAGTCAATTGTAATACGTTGGCCATTTTTCAAACGACGGGAAATCGGAACAACTTCGTTGTCTTTATGATAATTTGAAGCCAGGAAAACCTGTTTATTGTCCACCCATATGACTACAATGCTGTTCGATGTAATCATTGATTTGCAGTCTCCTCGTTCCATTTTATTTTTCTTGGCAAAATCCGATAGAATGCCTGCTCGATCTGATCTGATAGTTCCACAGGCTTTTATATTTTGTAGCTTCAACTTTTCTAATAGTCTGAGAGAAGTGAAAAAGTTATCGAAATATAAATATTTCCCTTGGAAATTATGACCAGAGATAAGATCGAAAACAACGCGTTCGCCCAAAGGTGTTTGTTTTCCACTGATTTCCTCTTTTCCTAAATAGATTTGAAAGTTGAATAAATAGCCAGTGATTGGATCACATAAACACCAAACTTTATAACCTCTTTTTATGGGTTTTAGAGGTATATATTCCTTTAGGCTTGATCTTCCTTTGAACTTTATCATACTCTCGTCTATTGTTCCATAGCGGCCAAAGCTATAATTTTTTTGAAAATTCCTTCGTAAAATTTCAGTAAAATCTTTAACTCTGTAAATTTTGCTGTGCTCTTCAGATCCTCTTTTTGGTTCTAATGAGTTATCAGCCAAATGTAAATTATAAAAAATTTGAAGAAAACGATTTCTTGACATTATCGAAGAAATAAATGCATTATGGAATAGCATATCTTTACTCCAATAAAGTTTCATATTTGGCAAGTCATTAATAGGGATGGAGCGTTCCCGTTCCGTTCTGAGGAACGGGAACGCGACTAGAAATTTGGCAGTCCTGTTTCGTTGTTGAATGGCGAATGGTAACTCGCATTCTAGTTTCTGGAAAATGGCAAAACAAGTACCGTTCCCGTTTTGAGGAACGGGAACGGTAATTGCGTTCCTGTTCCTAAGAACGGGGAACGCATAAACACTTCTACGCAAAAAGATAAAAAAAGACAAATATAAGTAGTTTAGTATGTTTAAAAACACTGGAAAATGTAAAATAGGATGCGTTCCCCATTCTTGGAACGGGAACGGTGGTTGCGTTCCCGTTCCAAGAATGGGGAACGGAATACTTCTTTTGCATAAGAGGGTGACCAAACAGGTATACATGACGTGATGCGTTTAAAAGATGCTAGAAAACGTAATATGAGTTGCGTTCGCATTCCGTTCCTAGTAAACGCTTAAGAACGGGGAACGCTCCACTCCTAGTCATTAATATCCATTAGAATAATCAACCCGAGAAACGATTCAATCTATTTTTTGCTCACATCCTTCCAGCTACTCATTTTCTTCTGCTTGTTATTTCGCTCCTTTCCTTTTCCACAAATGTTTGTTTGATCAGTGTTCAAGTTTAAAATTTCTTCAGTAAAAAAATGTTAAAGATTGCGGCTGGAGTTCTCTCTATAAGAGAGATTGAAGTAAAGCCGCCATCCCTGATATAAAGTTCATTGATTGAATCCAGCTCCTCTGCATATTCATCGACATCTTGATCAGAAAGTTCAAGTTCATCTGTATTATCGACCAGTTCATTATAATCAAATTCGAAATCACTCTCGCTGGTATCATCACTAGCATATGAATCAAAAGACTCCTCATCGAGTTCATTATTTCCATAGAATTCCACCGCATTAGTTTTTGTTTTAAAAACGTTATATAGAAATAAAGACTACAACTTGAGAAGAGAAATAATATCCTTTGAAAATTCAAGAACAACGTAAATTGGTTAATAAAAACGAAAGTATATATATATCCTTAACAAAGAATAAAAACATTCTCGAAAAAAAGATCAGCGAAGAAGAGAGAAATTATGACATCACTATATTTTAGTAGCAAGAACAAAGGATATTTGAAAGAATTTATATGAGAGAAGAAAAGAAAAGTATGAGATGACACATGCAGTTGTTTATGACCTTAATGATCTTACATATTTAACAGTTTAATGTCAACTAAACACTATTTTATTTGCAGAAAAATAGGTGGTCCAAAAATGGAGCACCGATCCTCAAAGGGTTAAGACCATAATTCTGGAAAAAAACCTATTTATACCAACCGTTACACAACATCAATACATCAAATCCCTTCTTCCCCATCGGAATCGTCTAAAATAACACATCACCACGAGAAACTAGAGATGTCTCCAATCCGAAATCTATCGAATATTTCACAATAAAACCGTAATAAAACTGCAAACTCTCAAAATCCTCCGATTCTCCTAAACCATCGAAAACCTGAGAAAATCATATAAGCTCAAAACGCTGTTAAGACGATGCAAAAACAATTCCAGAGAAAAATATTTCTGATAACTTCGATGAGCTGAAAACCCTCCCCATCTCCTTATCATTATTCCACAAATACACAATAAATAGAAACCTACGAAAGCGACTCACAATCAAGCCGAAAAAAATGATCAAAAATCATAATCTTCTGAAGTTTCGCCTCACTTTCAAAAACAAAACAAATACCTAACCGATTCCTAACTTACCTCATGATGACTATTTTAAAGCGATAGTCGAAACGATCGTCGTAAGATGCTTGGAATTGAAATACTTTGATAAACTCACCCTCACCCTGACAACCCTCAATATCGAAAGCCCAAGGTATGTGAAGATACGCAGTAGACTTCCGAAAAGATTTTCGAGAGTACGGTTGCGGGATTCCGAATACGAATTCTCGAAAATCTATCAGTTTACGAGGTTCGGAAATCCAAACGATATTTTTAGAACCTCAACATGAATTCGGAAATCTTTTTGAGTTTCCGAAAGTCTTTCCGAAAGGGTATCATTTTCCGAAGACACCTTTTTCTTCAGAGTATATGCTCTTCCGAAAATGAAATACGAATCTACGACCAGTGTTGCCAGATGCCATTGCCAGAAAACCGGAATTTCAATGTCGAAATCCAGAAACTTCCGGAAGCTTGTTTTCTTAAATCCGGAAAGAGTTTTAACAGTTAGTTTTTATCGGCCTAAATAAATTTCTGGACCTTGTTCTCAATTAAATCATTTATTATTTCAAACAAAATACATTTCAATTTAACGAAAGAAGATCACCATCGAAATTCAAAATATAATAAGCTAAATATATGAGAAATGATAAATTATAAAATCTATTGTTAATTAATACGTTGTTTTTTAAAACAATATTTTTCACTAGAGTGGGCAAGTTTTAATAATTTTGATTTTGCCAAAAAATATTCATAAGCTTCTGTACAACGTAATGAAGAATTCAATCGAATTTGTAATTCAGCTCGAATAAGTTCTGTCGACATACGATTTCGTTTATCTATATATATAAAGAAGAAAGTTTGTCTGTCTGTCTGTTCGCTATGTATTCGGTCCCTGTACAAGCTAGCGTCACCAAACTTTCCATGGTACCTCCCAGGCCCAGAGGAAGGTCATGGCGGGGTGACCCATTGAGGGTGTGGCTGAAGTCTCACCCAGATAGTGCTGTATTAGATAACATTACCAAATTTTCCATGGTGCTTCTCGGAGTTCAGAGGCATTTGTAAAGAGTGCTGTTACCATTAATAGGAGTAGGGAGGAGGCGTCTAGGTGAAATTTCACCCAAGTTCTATCGCAATGATCTTTGCGTTAATTTTCCAGAAATTCCGCGAATCCGTTATGATTCTAAGATTAATCGTTTTTTATCGAGGATTATTCGGCTTAAATTTGAAAATTGGATGTTTCTAATTTATATAAATAAAGGAGAAAGTTTGTCTGCCTGTCTGTTTTTTATACATTTGGACGTCGCACGAGTTGAGGGTGCCAAACTTTTCATGGCATACGCTTAGGTCTCGAAGAAGGTCAAAATGGATCAGGATGACTGGCGAGAGGATTGGGCTGAAATTTCACAACAGCTTATGGTACATTACAATTTTCCCCAGTTTTTCAAAAACTTCGGGACATATGCTGCCTTTGTTAGAATATCTGCCTGTTAATGCCAGTTCTTTTGCACTGGGTATTGGTATAAAGTATGGAAATACGCATGAGTTAAGAGAAAGACTGTTACACCCCCACACTATTTGCTGAATTATCCGATTTAAAAATGAATGTAAGTGTATGCACGGCGGGATATGTAGTAATAATAGATAAAAAGGTCTTCATCAAGCCTTCTATACATCTTCTGTCGTTTTCTGACATGATAAGTTTCCAGTATGGAGATTTCCCGAGCAACGCCGGTTACTACCACTAGTCATCATATAAATATTTCATTGTTGAAAAAATACTTTCTACATATGCATTACTACATGGAATTGAAAATATAAAACAAATAAATTTATATAAATTAGGAGAAGGTGTAGGTTTAACAGATAAAAGCATTGCCCATAACTGATCTGATCGAATTTATAGATTAGAATAAATCAAAGACGATTGGTCTTTTAAGGAAAACAATAAAACAGAGCAACAAGCCACTGAGCAACTGTCACTGTCAAATAAAAATTTTTGTTTTGAATGTTAACAGATAGAAAAAATGAAATTCAATTAAATCATCCAAAATCCGGAAAAATCCGGAACCCGGAAAAAATCCAGAAAAAGTGGCAAAATCCGGAATTTTTCTGGAAAATCCGGAAGATCTGGCAACACTGGTTATGACCGATATGTATGACATAATATGATGATAAAGATACAGGGATAGAAAAATCGCTACACTCATTGTTAACAACAATAGTACTTGACTGGCCAAACAAGCAGCAAGCACACTCAATGTTACAATGATTGGAATAACCAACACAATCAGTTCTGCGTAGAATCGTTCATATTCCTTATTCATTTCAATAAAATGTATGATAACTGAATGTTCGAATCAAACTAATTAATTGAAGTAGTATGTTACGCGTCAAAATTTGACTGAGTAAAGGAAAGAGTAAGAGAGTAATCAAGAGTGTCAATGGAATCTAGATTGGTGATCTGAATAATAATGGCAAAGAGAAATGGTAGAAGAGTGGCATCGATAGCACCAAGCAGTAGCCACTGTGTTCTTAGAATAAAAATAGAAATGATAATAACGATTCACAAATTAAACGTGATACCAAAAATATAAGATGAGAATAAATTCGAAAAGTACAGTACAATGCTGGTGCAACCAATTCATATCTGATCAAAACAGCAGTAACCACAATCCAGAAATTGGAAAATCAAGGAATTCAAACTTCACAAATATTTCAGAGACATATAGTCTAAAAGTGCCATGGAATTCAACGAAATTAAGGGTGAGGTTGAGGGTAAGGGCAGAGTCTCTGATACCGTCTAGCGACGGGATGAGGCTGCGAGTGAAGTATGGCTGCATAGCGTAAAGCATGCACCTTTGCATTATTGCTATGAATTCCGCTTTCTATTAGCTAGGTTGATGCTGATTATAACGCGTACCTAATCATAAAACAGAGAGTAACTCTTAGACACACAATATTCACCAACGATTAAAAGAATTTCGCAATAACTCATTAAGAAAATAACGATCCTACAACACATTAAGTAATCGACTCCCTTAACCTGTCTTACTACAGGAACATAATCCTCTTACATGAAATAATTACGCAACCAACAGGTTTCAAGCTATCCTGTAAGGTTTCGCTGCATTAAACCTGTTAGATAGATTCAATATGAATTAAGTATTTAACATAAAACCACGACTCTAGTACGAAATAGCTACCGAACTAGATTAAAATGCTGTCGAATACAGCCAATCTAACTATTTTTTCGCCGCCAAAACCCAACGTTCCCTAGTTCCATCAAACTCGGTCGTAACAATTAAAAAGTCCTACCGCATACTGACATATTATATCTTGCTTCTCTCTCGCCACCACACTTGACTCATTATCTTCAGTATAAGCCACCAAAGAGTTACATCACATTTCATGCCATTCATCGATTCCTCAAAATACCTCAATGTGACCCTCTCTTAAACCATACGATTCTGTAATACCTTCGGTTCCCTGGTTTCCTTCAAATTCTATGATCACCTCGGCATATATGTCCAACTTGTATATGAGCCTTAAACTTCTTGATTTCCTTGAATTTCATGACACTTTTAGAGTATATGTATCTGAAATATTTATGATGCTCGAATTCCTTGAATTTCTTGATTTTTCTTGATTTGTCAATTTCTGGATGGTGATTATATCTCTGCGGACATACAAGGAAACAAGCAAGTAAACAAACAATTTATGTTTCTGAGAATCTTCTCTACGAGAAAGAGAACAAGCTTTAATGCTAAGAAAAAGATGGCATATAAAATTACAAAATATTTTGTTTTTTTTTACGGTTGGCTGTTCATGAAAATATCATATAACAACAATATCATTTTGTAGGTTTTTATGCCATTTTTTTCTTAGCATTGAAGTTTGTTTTTCTTATCGTATTTCATATGTAAGAGCTTTTCAAAAATTAAATAGGGCTATATATATATATATATATATATATATATATAGTATTCGATCTCTGCTATCCAATTATATAACTGAATTAAATTAATGTTGTATAGTTTAAATACATGACTCAAAATAAAACAAAATGGCGCGAGACTTTTGAGACTGACAGTATATACGATTCAATCGGCTTCTTAAAGTCCTACAACATAGTAAATTTGGTTACTTATGTTTGAATACGTCACTCTTTATGATAAGGATTTTTAAACGTCATGATCAAAAATTTTGCTTCCTTTTTTGTCATACTTACTAACAGCTTGTTCATTAAATTATCTTTTATCTTTTCAATTATTATTTTTTGCTTTATTGTCGCATTGACATGAAAGTTTTTCTATCTTTTTTGTCGGCTACACTAAAAAGTAATTTATGGCATGATCTTTTATGTTTGTGAGGTTTTTTTATCTCTCTGTCGCTGTTACGGAAGTTTTATTCTAAATATTAGTTTACACATGAGTTAAAATTTCTCTTTTTACTACTATTACAGAATGTTAGTAAAATGAATTATAATCGGTAGTTTGAATAAGCATTTTTTTTCTTTTTTCATCATAATTATAGGAAGATTCGTATGTAAATCTTGAGTCTATATTTAAGAAAAAAATAATCTCCTGCAATAAAGTGGTGAGTAAGTTTTATTTCATTATTTTCAAATTGATATTAGAGAGTGGAAGACGCATCCATATTTAAATAGGATTTGTATAACTCCTATGAAATGTATCAGTACGATAATTCTAAAGAATGATTTTCAACTAATCAATTCATTGTAACTATGTACATACATACATGTAAAAGTTCTACAGTATTTTCCATTTATTGAACAGTTCATTTTAAGTATTATTAACATTTCTTGACGTAAACACGTTTTTACTTTCATGTTCTGGTATTAGTAATCATTGATGATTACTGTGTAATAGATATATGATAGGGACCTTATGAAAGAGAACACAAAATGTTTAAACGATGTATCAAAATATCTATTGAAGAAAACGTTTTAAAGATGTATTTCACAAGCCAAGGCTTATTAATTGACAAAAATGTGTTTTATTTTATTGTCCGTACAGCTTTAAGCAAATGTCATATACTGAATTTTTCACACTCACTACATCTCATGTAGGTATTTGTTTTACACCAGTTGAAAAACAAATAAAGAAATACAAAAAAAGAATTTCTAGTTCTGAGATTTTAGTTAATTTTAATAAAGGGACAAATTTCATGTAGTTTAATTTTGAATTGATTTATTTATGTAAATATGAGAGCTTTCATTCTTCTACGATAATTAGCAGCCTATAACACGAACAAATAACTGCTGTTATATATAAGAAGCAGGAGTATTTGCGTAAATAAATCCATTCAAAATTTTAATACATTTTTTTCTTTTTCCTACAAAAAGTAACATGCCAATAGGGCGTCAAAAGAATATCAGAGTTAAAAAACATCTGCTTAAAAGTTAATAATCAGGTGTCTATGATATCTGATTTTCGTCTAATCACCTACTTTCAACTTAGATATATAGTCAATCAAGGATTTTCGATATCGAGCTTTCGACCAATCAGATTTCGAGACGTTTTTTCCATGAAGAGAGGGACGGATCATAGGATTGTTTGAGTCAATAGGAGGTTATCAAGGGTACTCTACGAAAGTCATCATAGAATTCCCACGGTTATCTATGAAATAAGGATGTCACAATTTGCTGCCACCTGATTGACCAATTTTTCGGCTAATAGAAAAGCTGACGCAGCGATGAGTAATTTTCGATAAGTACTTAGATACTATAAAGCTTGAAGATCTAAGATAACCATTACCGACTGTAAAATTTGGACTTTAATTTAAGTTTAGGGTGCAACCCCTAATTAGGCTGATTTTAGTCGAAGGCTTAGCGGATCAGAGCGATGACCGTTACTTGTTAATAAGGGATCAAATATTAGTAAATTCATATACGAAAAAGAATTCAATACATTAAGTTAATATAAAGAAAAATAATTGTCTAAAGAGTTCTCCTATGAAATAGATGTTATTGACATATACATTTATTTTTTTTAGAAGAAATATTAAAAATACTAAAGTAAATATTAAGAGCATAACTGCTTGAAAAAGATATTCATTTAACAAATGACTTCCATGACAACGAATAACTCGACTGTCGACATGATTTTCTCTAGTCGATCATTGTTGCCAAATATTATTCTCGATTCTATTAGTATCGGTCTTTGTATTATAGCTATTTGTAAAACATTTCTGTTTATTTTATTAATTTTGATTCGTCGTCAATTAATACAATCAAAAGAAAATATTCTATTTCTACTTAGTTTGAATATGTATATGAGTATATTAATATTTGGTATAGTCGTCCTTGACATGTTTATTTCAATGATTAAAGGTCATATCAATTCAGACACATCTCAAATAGATTATGATACATTGTGGTGTCGTTTAAGAGTCTATATATCGGCTGTTGCTATTAGTTGTGCACTTTATTCGGCTGCATTTCAAGCTCTTCATAGATTTTTTCGAATCATCTATTACACTCGTCCTTTTTTCCATCGTAATATTTATTTATATATATTTGGTATATTAATTCAAATAGTCCTAAGTGTACTTCAATCATTACTAATTCTTCTCATAAATGACTATCAATACGAAGATTATCATTGTCAAGTTCTTCTAACAAATTGGCGTGGTATGGTGCTTGGAGCGACTCTTGCTTGGTTTTTACCTGTCTCATTGGCAGTAGTCGTCTATGCATATACAATAAATTATATCCGACGCAATTCATTAACATTTACTTTTAGACAAACAAGACGAATCAAACGTGATTTCATTATTATAAGACGTATTGTATGGTTGATTATATTTTTATTGATATGTGGTATACCTGGATGTTGCATAACTTTAGTGTATTATTTATTTGGATATATTGGATGGTGGATAAATCATGTGACATGGCCAACATTTATATTATCATTTATTGGTATGAGTATTGCACATACACGTTATTCTCCTCATCTTCGTGCTTTATGGTCAAGAAGATCAAATCAGATTGCTCCACCAGCAGTAGTGGCAAATACAGACTGAAAATACTCTTTAATTTCTTTTTTTCTTTTCAAAAATTAGATTTATGTATTGTTTTGTACGTGAATAAATTTATTTTACAGATTTAATCAGCGACCTCGAAACATACAGAGTCAGAGATTGTATATAATATGCATTCACCATTCTCCTACAAAACTATGATAGAGACAATAGAGTTCTACTATGAAACAATTGTTCTATACATATCGCCAGAAAACTACTAATTTTTAGCAGTATCTTAATCATTCTGAGTGTAATATATAGAATTCGATAGGATTTCTAAAACTATGCTGAAAATAATCAAAAAGGTGCACTTGATTCGTAAACTTAAAATTTCGAGTTCATTAACTCATCCATTCTCAACTATTTGCGATCTATGCTTTATCATTTATCTTAGATAAACTTTTTTGTCAAATAATCATAGATTATCATCATTATGTATTATCTAAGGAGCTGACAATCAAATAATGAGAATTCACTTTAATTAGCAGTCAACTGATTAGTATTCCTCTTGAGGAATATTATTCTGTTTTGAGAATTGTAGTTTCGAAAACTTAATATTGTTGATCTATATTATAAATTAAACTCTTAGAAGCTAACGAGGGAACATCCCGAGGTGCCCAACACCGATTTCCTTCATTTGCACGTTGCTTGATAGAAAGCATCGACATAGGAAAAGGCTCAAAAGAATTTGGGCTAACAGCTTTTCCTTGAAAATTTTAAATTATTCACTTGTTTCATTCTAGATTTACAGGCTTTTACCTTGCCATGAAAAAGTACACTTCTGCACTTGACTATAGTGCTGTCTTTTTGCGGTTTTATATAATCCTATACGCTCTATTTTCATTTTCATCCTTCGCTAAATGGTTATCAACATTTTCTGATAGAGAGTACAGGTTACTATATAACTGACTTTGTTTGCAAATGAACACCAAGTCTTCAGAGTAACTACATTAATTATGATGAATAGTATCGAGGAGTATTATAATCAGCTAATATAATCCATCACTTTTATGTATTACATTATACGTTCTGATTCTTCTACTTCCACGATGCCATACATTCTTCTATTAAGTGACACGCACTTTTCTACCACCCATGCCATTCTATTTTTCCTATGACATCATAAACATTCTTCCATGAGGTCAGGTATTCTTCTATCCTTTCCTAATGTCATATCGATTCGCACATTATGTCATATTCTCTCCTAGATCCTTTTCTACAGTACGGTATTCAAAACCATATATAGTTCTTGATTTTTTACAATAAAATATGTGTATATATCAGATACAATGATTACTTTTAAGACTACGATTGCTTGTTCTTGTTTTAGACGGAACTGACAGTCAAGAAAAATGATAAACCCTCCCAATGTCTTGCGACTTGTGTCCAATTATATTACCAAATTACTACCGTTCATTGATGTAACTCATGTGTGTACAGCACGTGATGAGGATGTGGCACGAAACATTTTTGAAGATATTGAATCGATCTTCAATTGTACCCAGTATAATTTTGAAAATTGGTCAAGTTGTCGGAATCGTTTCGAAAAATTCAAGGATAAAAGCTATATCTGCCGATTTCGAAAGATGAGGGTTGCAAATGCACGGTAAATAATGAAAGTTTTTATAGAAGGTAAGATTATACTAACAGTATTGATCGAGACTTTCTACTTATTGCCTTCTCTCTTACTGTCTTCTACACAGTTTCTCCTCTTCATATTGGATGTAGCGAACAAGATGAAAAACATTGATTTTAACGCTTTTCTCTGTATGTTTCAGTAAACGTTGGATTCATCTGTTTTAACATCGTCACAGAATTTGCAGCCGATATGTGACAAAGCTAGTAGCAATGAGAGAAATCGAAAGCGTGGCCGAGATCAATAAATCAACTGATGATTTTGTTTCTGACATACAAAAGATGCTTCCAGATTATGATTCTCGTTACGTATTAAGGCGAGTCGAAATTCCAAAAAAAAGACAACTTCAATGATTCAACCATTGGATGTAGGATGGTATCGTCAGTACAAACACTTCATCCGAGAGATGAACAATCATGTTCGTCTTTATGATTTGAATTTCAATTTAGCTTAACGAAACAATATAATAAAAATAAACAGTTTGGCCTATAATCAGCTACCTTCATGCGTGGTATCAGTAGGGATATTTGAAAACAAACTCTGGTTCCTTTCAAAATGTTAACGAAATCTGTTTTTCGCTTTCTGAAGCTCGTTGTCGTCAACCAAATTGTATCGATGCACCATTTGTACGATGTAGTTTTTGTTCAAAAGTTATGTTTCTTCCATTTATATGACAGCTATCACAAACATGGAGATTTTTCCTTATTGTAATCTTGCTTTCATTCTTTTTTTATTTCTGTTAAAAGTGTAATCAGACTAAATAGTTTGTATTCAAATTTTTTTTCTATGATTCTGTTTGTAAAAGAGTTTTTGATGAGGAAAGTATCCTTCTGATGAGAGAGATATGTACGTGGCAGATCGTACACGACGCCCATTCTCGAATGAACTATGAGATGACTCACACAACATTGAATTTCCTTCATTTCAAATCTCTCAAACAACAATCAGGTTTCTTGAGGTTCAAGAGTTCTTGTTTTTGAACGCTGAACATAGTGCTGAAAATTTGAAGAATATAGGGTCATTTTTTATTGAATTGTAAGGTGTCCAGTTTTCAGCCATTTTGGCTGGGCAAAACAGAAAATTGATCATAACTTTTCAAAGAAAAGCTATCAGCTCAAATTCTTTTGAGCTTTTTCCTATTTCGATCCCCTCTATCAAGCAACGTGTGAATGAAGGGGGTCGGCGTTGTACACCTCGGGAGGTTCTCTCCTGAGCAACGAATATAATACTCTTCCTCAAGAAAGAATTGCGTCGAAAGACTTTTTTTGCCATTTTAGAGTGTTGGAGATGGTTTAATTTGTCTATGGATTGATGAAGTCTGAAGAGGCCAACTAACTTTACCCGCATCCTCATCTTTGAGATGCCTACTGTGGTGAAAAAATGCATTCGATAAAGTGCTTTTCGGCGAAGAACATAGATACCTGAGGAAACAATGGATTTTTCATGGATTTTGTACATTATAAAGTAGGGGAAAAAAGTTTAGCACATTTTGTGTTTAATAAATT
>JAJEKB010021563.1:0-23177 GCA_022393335.1 Macrotrachela quadricornifera | reverse complement strand
AAAGATATACATTTTATGATGGACCACCATTTGCTACTGGTCTTCCACATTATGGTCATATTTTAGCTGGAACAATTAAAGATACAGTTACTCGATGGGCTTATCAAACAGGACATCATGTTGAACGTCGATTTGGTTGGGGTAAGAAATATTTTATTTTTCTTTACGTATATATTTTATTTTGTTTTCTTTAGATTGTCATGGTCTGCCAGTGGTATGATGATTTATTTTATTTTTCATTTTGTTTTTATTTTATTAATTGATTTCTTAGGAATATGAAATTGATAAAACACTTGGTATTAAAGGACCTGAAGATGTAGCTAAAATGGGTATTACTGCTTATAACAATCACTGTCGACAAATTGTTATGAGATATGCTCATGAATGGGAAGTATGTATTTATTATTTTATCTTTAATCAAAAACTAAAACTAAAACTAAAAATGAAAATAGGAAATTGTTGAACGAACAGGTCGATGGATTGATTTTAAAAATGATTATAAAACAATGTATCCATGGTTTATGGAATCAGTTTGGTTTGTTTTTAAACAATTATATGAAAAAGGTTTAGTTTATCGTGGTTTCAAAGTAATTAATAAACACTCTCTTTATTTAAATAAAAAATGATATATTCTTAAAGGTAATGCCTTATTCAATGGGTTGTTGTACACCATTATCAAATTTTGAAGCTGGACAAAATTATAAAGATACAGATGATCCATCTGTTTGGGTATCATTTCCACTTGTTGATGATCCAAAAGTAAAACTTGTTGCTTGGACAACAACACCAGGAACATTACCATCAAATCTTGGTCTTTGTGTTAATCCAAATTCAACTTATGTCAAAATTCATGGTTTGTTTACATTTCTTTTATAAAGAAAAAAAACATTTCAAATAAAAATATTTCTTTAGATAAAACTAATGATGAAATATTTATTTTAATGGAAAAACGAGTACCTGAACTCTATAAAAAACCTGATACTTATGAAGTACTTGAGAGGTAAGTTAAATTAGAATTGAAAATGATTCCTATAATATCTATATATAATATTATTTTGTAGATTTCCAGGTTCTCAATTAAAAGGAGTGCGTTATGTACCATTATTTCCTTATTTTGCTCATGTATGTTTATTTTCTAAGATAATATTTAAATAATTGACTTCTGTTATTAAATAGATTGAAACAGCATTTCGTGTATTATGTGATGATTATGTTACAGAAGATACTGGTACAGGCGTTGTTTCACAAGCTCCATTTTTTGGAGAAGATGATTATCGAGTTTGTATTGCACATGGTGTTATTAATAAAGATACAGGTCCAGTTGTTTGTCCAATTGATGCACAATGTCGATTTACTGATGAAGTTAAAGATTTTGTTGGACAAAATGTAAAAGATGCTGAAAAAGCTATTATTAAACATTTAAAAGAAGTCAAAAGACTTGTTCATCAATCAGTAATGAAACATTCATATCCATTTTGTTGGAGAAGTGATACTCCATTACTTTATCGAGCTGTTCCATCATGGTTTATTAGAGTAGAAAGTCTCGTTGAACGTTTACTAGCTAATAACAATAAAATATATTGGTAAGAAAATTAGTTATTAGTGAAAAAAAATGAATTGGTTAATAAATATATTTATATAGGGTACCTTCGTTTGTCAAAGAAAAACGTTTTGCTAATTGGCTTCGTGATGCTCGTGATTGGGCTATTTCGAGAAGTCGTTATTGGGGTAATCCAATGCCTTTATGGATTAGTGATGATGGACATGAAATTGTTTGTGTTGGTTCAATTGAAGAATTACAACAATTATCTGGTGCCACTATTACTGATCTTCATCGAGAATTGTAAAAAAATCAACAAATTATTTTATTTATGTATTAATATATATGACTGTTTTTTGTTTTTTTAGTATTGATGATATAACAATTCCATCTCGGTTAGGCAAAGGTGTATTACGTCGTATACCAGAGGTATTTGATTGTTGGTTTGAATCTGGTTCAGTACCATATGCACAAGTTCATTATCCATTTGATAAAGAACATAATTTTATGGAGGCATTTCCAGCTGATTTTATTGCTGAAGGTATTGATCAAACTCGTGGATGGTTTTATACATTATTAGTTATGTCAACAGCTTTATTTGATCAACCACCATTTAAGAATATAATTGTTAATGGAATTGTTTTAGCAAGTGATGGAGAAAAAATGTCAAAAAGAAAAAAAAATTATCCTGATCCAACAAAAATTGCTGATGAATATGGTGTTGATGCACTTAGGTTAGAAAAATTTCAATTTAAGAGAAAATAAATCTTTATGTATGTTTGTATTTTTAGACTTTATTTAATTACATCACCTGTTGTACGTGGTGAATCACTTAGATTTAAAGAAGAAGGTGTTCGTGATGTTCTTAAAGATGTATTTTTACCTTGGTATAATGCATTACGTCTTCTTATTCAATCATGTGATCAATTAAAAGCTGATAAGAAGATTACTTTTGTTTATGATGAAGACCGTCTAGATTCAACAATGTCATCTGATACTAATGTTATGGATATATGGATTGTATCTTATACTCAAACATTATTAGATTTTGTTAAACAAGAAATGGATGGTAAGATTTTCTTTTCTAAAGATGAATGAAAACTCCTAATTATTCATTTTATCTAATATATGTTCTATCAGTAAACTATCAATAGTAATTAATGTTATATAGTTAGAAAACTAAAACCTATGAAATTTTTAATAGCTATTTTATAGTACAAATCTTTGACTATGTTGAAATAAATACAGTTATAGATAAAGTGAGATAATATTTGCATATTTATTTTAGCTTATCGTTTATATACGGTGGTCCCTCGTCTTATAAAATATATTGATATGTTAACCAATTGGTATGTTAAATTGAACAAAAAACGTTTTAAGGTAAAAAGAAAAACTAATTTTTCTCTTCATCAATATTTTTTATTTTATTTAAATAAAAAAATAATTTAATTATTTAGGGTGAAACATCATTAGAAGATTGTCTTGTTTCATTAAATGTTCTTTGTTACATTCTTTTAACAATGGCAAAATTAATGGCACCATTTACACCATTTCTTGCAGAATATATGTATCAAGTATTAAGAAAATTAATGCCACAATCATCAACTTCTTCAGAAGAAGATTTAAGTGTTCACTTTCAAATGATTCCAAAATTACAGTTAGTCTTTTTTTTTTGTTTTACTTTAATAAAGAAAAAGAAAAAAATTTGATTTAGTAAACCATTAGTAAATAAAGATATTGAACGTGCTGTTGCTGCTGTACAAACAGTTATTGGATTGGGTAGATATGTACGAGAACGAAAAGCTGTTCCAATGAAAGTAAATTTGAATAAACTATTTATTATAAAAAATAAAAGAAAATTTATTTTAGTATCCATTACCTGAATTTGTTGTCATTCATAAAGATGCATCAGTATTAAAAGATATTCAATCATTAGAAGATTTTGTTCGAGAAGTATGTTATGAATTTGTTGTTTTTTTTGTTTTATTTTATTTTCTTCTAAAGGGTTTAAATGTACGCAAAGTGACATTATCACAAGAACGTGGACCTTATGGTGTTGAAATGCATGCTGAACCAAATTATCCAACATTAGGAAAAAAAGCTGGTGGTAAGTATAAATAAATTATTTTCAAATATTTATTTAATAATAAATAAAATTTCAATTAGCTAAAGTTAAATCTGTAACTGAAAAGATCCGTGGAATGTCTGATGGAGATATTGAAAAATTATTATCAAAAGATCAAAATGAAAGTCCATTAACAGTTATTGATGAAGTACCAATTGAATCTGAAGATATTCATATTGTTTATCGTGTTGCAAAACAAACACATTTTGAAGCAACTGCTGAACAAGGAGTAAGAATTTTATTTCTCTTTTTTTCTTCATATTTTAATATTTATTTTTCTTGATAGTTTGTTGTATTACTTGATTATACAGCTGATGCATCATTAAAAGATGAAGGTCTTATTCGAGAAATTACTAGTCGAGTTCAAAAACTTCGAAAAGAAGTTTGTAGTTTTTTCTTTAATATAATTAAAATTTAAAATTATTTTCTATTTATTTAGGCTAAAGTTATTCCAACTGATGATATAACTATTTATTATTCAGTTGAACCACAAACAAGTGAAATAGCTCGTGTTGCATCTGAACAGAGAAATGAAATTGAAAATATTCTTCAAAAACCATTTCATCCATTAATTAATTTGACAAATAAAGACAATAGCAATGTTGTTATTACTAAAAAAATTCCGGTAAATTTTGTTTTATACTTATTTAAAATAAATTTATTATTCTTTTTCTTTACTAGGTAAAAGATGGTGAAATTGAATTTGTCATTAGCCGAAACATTAAATCAGAGAATTAATAAAGGGACAGGATTCTGTTTTGATTTAATCTTTTTTTTTTATATTTTTTTTTTGTTTTTATGAACTATTCAGCCACCTATCGTTATTTATTGTCTTGTTTTGTGTTGCATATTGTTAACATTTAATGTTCAAAAACCGTTTTAATAAAGAATCAAGAATCTCTTCGATCATAATTAAATCAAATTTTTTTATATCATCAAATGAAAATTTTCAAAATTTGGAAAAGATCTTTTTGTTCTATTGTTGTCATATTTCTTATGATAACAAGGAAATTTTAGTTTTTCATATTACTGTAATTTCCATCTGGTTTCTTAACACTGCACATGAATTTATATTCTACAAATCCTCATTATTATGCATCATTGAAATGAAATTTTTATGTAGAAATGTTTTTTGAAATTGTCTAACAAGATGTAACCTTTCGTTAGATGAACTGGGTATGATAGAGTGGCACGAATAATACTGATGTTTGCTTGTTGACATATTCGGATCGGAAATATCACTGACGAGGAGAAGTAATGTTTTCAAGAATAGTCAACAGATTCTTGAACATTTTTTTTTAATTATTCCTATAAAGATATCCATAGTATTGTCATATAAGTACTGACTATGTAGTATTGTATATCAGGAAAAATAATATTTGTTATAAACATTCAATAGAGTTTCGTTCCTCGTTGTACGTTGCCATTGAACAGCAGTCATCAGTTTGACTATATATTTATTGGAAAAAAGATTGATCTATTGATGCATTAAAGTCTGATTTTGTTTCAATGTTGAATGGATATCGATATCATCGAATACTTTTAGAACGGATAGGAAAGTATAACTATTTTCATGCGAAATCTTTTGTTACAATTTCACTGAGTTAGTAAAAAATATAAATGTCAAACAAACATGTCAAAACGCTGAGGGCAATCCAAAAGTAGTGAGGAAGGTACTTTATTTTCTTATAGAAAGCTTAAAAAAAAGTTCCTTTTTCTATACTATTTGATCACTATTCAACTGGTATTATAATAAAAAAATCTCGATAAGATCTATTTCGTTTGTATATATGCTGGTAGTATGAATGCTCGTAAATATTTTTTGAATAAAGTTCGATAGAAATAAGATAGAGTACTGCGATTTTCGCGATTGGGAAAGAGGAAATCAAGGCGCATCGAATTGTATGTTGCTGACTTTTGTAACTTGTTTTATGTAATGTCTCTAGTTGTCTTTTTAAAGAACAAATCTCTCCGGTGAGATGTTTAGAATGAATTTTCAAAAATCTGATTTGCATTCAAATCACTAATTGAAGATATTCAAATTGTGAAAGACTCAAATGTTTAAATTTAATTATTTAGAGATAATACGCATTCTACACAGAAGTCTACTAAGACTTTTTATCAACTTTTTTCTTAAAAGAAGCATTTTGCCGACGATTAAAAAATTGAACAAAAAAGCTTCAGAAATGATATTAGAACAATCAGATCTATACAGTTCGATATGTCTTCATCTCCTTTTTCCAACAGTGAAAAATGTAGTTCTCTATCTTGTTTCTGCCAAATATTATTCAAAAAATATTCATCAGCATTCATGCTACTAGCATATATACCAACGAAACAGATCTTATCGAGATATTATTATTATAATATCAGTTGAATAGTGATCAAATAGTATAGAAAAAGGAATTTTTTTCAAGCTTTCTATAAGAAAATAAAGTAATTCCATCACTACTTTTGGATTGTCCTAAGCAATTTATTATTAGTTAATGATGATAAAAATGAAATTTGAATTATAGTCTAGAACATATTTTTTTCATATAAAATAAAAAAATGAACGAACAAATAAATTAAGCATTATTAGATTAAAGAATTCTTTTTCAAATTATACAATATAATCAAATACATAAATCTTATCAATATGTGATATCATATACACAATTTGATTTTATAATAGAATCTTTTGTACTGTACCGATTATTAACTATTGATGTAGAATATTAGAGAACATTACTTTAAATTCATGTTTTATGATGAAATTAATAATTTGATTTGATTTCGTCAATCATTGTTTTTGATTAAAATAAAATTTTAATTGCAAAGTATCTCTTGAGAAAATGTGTATAACTTCACTTGAATGAAAGCTATAGCTAATTTTATTATTAAATTATTTATAGTTTTAACTTGTCAAAAATATTTTTAAGCAGATCAAAAATAAGCAAATATTTTGTCTAAAAGTTTTCAATGTATATGTTATTTACATTATTCGTATCTATCTATATATATATTTAGAATTGCACGAAAAAAACCAAACATGTATCGAGAAAACAATTAATATTAGTAGTAGATGATTAACTTATTACGAAAAATATTAAGATTATATCTGAAGGTTAATGAAAAAGAAGACATTTTCTTTTTATTGTTTTTTTACTCAAGATTTGTCGAAATATTTAGAAGAATGAATTGTAGATAAATTTTAATAAATTAGAAATTTTTTTCATACACACAAATAAAACATGAATATATTGATCAATCTATTCAAAAATCTAGTCTATCTATTTCCATAATGCTTGAAATTCATATTGACCTGAACCAATATGTACAGTCATTAAACCTGTTGTTAAATCTTTTTCAACATTAAATTCTCGATGATTTGTATTAACACCATCAGATGACCAAATTATTTTATTTCCTTCAATCAATGTAGCACACTGTCCACCAACAAATAATGGTTCGAAAATAACACGAGCTTGTGCATTTGATGGTATATTAACACGAAGTAAAATTGAATTGGCAACTGTATCACGTTCATCACGAGTATAAGAAACATGTACAAGACCATATAATGTACTTAATTGACAATCTAATTTTTTCATAAGATGTTTTTTATTTTCCGATGCCATTCGAGGTTGAATAGTAATCATATTTAATGAAAGATCAATACCAGCTAAATGTGAATAAAACCATGCACCAACACTACCATACATAATATGATTACGTGAATTCATGCCTGGTCCATCGAGTGGTGCATTCCATAATTCCCATATAGTTGTTGCATTTTCATATTGATTTGTAAACATAAAACCATAAGATGGATATGTTGTTGAAGATATTAATTCAAGTGCTAAATCATGATGTCCATTATCAGATAAAACAGGATAGATTTGAGCTGTAGATACAATACCAGTTGATACATGATTTCCTTTTTGATTAATATCACTAACAAGATGATCAACAACTGCACCTCGAACATTTGCTGGTACAACACCAGGTAATGCTAAAGCCAAAGCTTGTGCTGCTTGCATTCCATCAGCATAAAAATTTGATGTTTTTGAAAAAAAGACCCGATGAAATTCTTCAGTTAATTGTTGATATAAACTTGAATACATATCAATATCACTTTTTTTTTCAAGTATTTGAGACATATTAAGTAGAAGATAAACATCATGAAGAAATGCAAATGATGATATTAAATTTCTATTTGTCATTGGTTGTGGTGGTGGTGGAACCCAATCACCATATCGACAAAATAAATTAATAAGACCAGTTTTATTATAACCACTACGAACATTTTCAACATAAGCGCGAACATGATCATAATAAGCTTCTAATATTTGTGAATCACCATAATGTCGATAAAGTTGCCATGTTATTGTTGGTAATGCAGTACCCCAATTAGGATCAGCTGGATAACTATCACCTGGAACAAAATCAGGTATTTCTCCATCATTTAATTGAACATCGACAATTAAATTAAGAAAATTTAAATAAAATTTAATTAAATCAAAGTTATATAAAGCTTCATCAACTGATAATGCTGCATCACCCATCCATCCTCGACGTTCATTACGTTGTGGACTAGAATAAAAAGAAATTTTAAAAAAACATCTTTTATTCTCTAATAAATATATCAATCAAACATACCAATCAGTAGGTAAAGACATTATATTACTTAATTGTCCCCATTGAATATTATGTTGAATTTGATTAATAATAGGATTACTGCTAGTAAAATGTCCTTTTAATGTTGTTTCACTATGTACTACAGGACATTCAACATCATCTGCTGACAATTCATTTGGTGGAGCATATATAGATAAATAACGAAAACCATGTACAGTAAAACTAAAAGAAAAAAGTAACATACAAATAAATCATAGAAAATATTACATACGTTGGTTCATAGATTTCACTAATAGGATCACCCCGAAGAACATAAGTATCAGATGCTGTAGCTTCGCGAAGATTTTCTGTATAAATATTACGTGTAGCATGACTAAAAAATCAAATTTTATAAAAATATAAAAATTTATCAATTTATTATACTTAGTCGAAACAACTGGTTGTACTAATACTTCACCATGACGAATATAAGTTCCATAACCAGATGGACCATGAAATCTTAAACGACACCATCCTGCTATATTTTGACCAAGATCAAATGTTCGAAGACCTATATAAAATCCATTAGATCTTCTTATAATCAACAAAAACAAAACAAAAACCATACCTGAATCTGATCCCCATATAGCAATAGGTTTTAATATACCACCATCAGTTAATGATGCACCTTTAATTTCACCAATATCTTCACGATTTAAGTAACTTTGTTTTAAATCATTCATCATTACTTCAAAATGTAATGCATCAGGTCCTGCTCGAATTGGTGACATATCTTGAAGTACAATTATACCATTAGATGAAGTAGTTACTGGTGATGGTAATGATTCAGGCATAATCCAAGCTGATAATGAATCATTAAATCCAACTTGAGCCCAATTAGGACGATCACTTCGACTATCATATATTTCACCATTATAAACACTATCATGCTTAATTGAACCTTCACGACCTCTCCATGTTTGATCACTAAATACTTGCATTTGATCACCATTTTCGAATATAATAAATAAAGTAAAAATAAGTCGAGGTGGTCCTTCAATTATACAAAAATAATTTGTTTGAAAATAAAAAATATATTTTTTATTTACCGTAATTTGCTTCTCCATGTTGTTCATGACTATACCAACCATTACCTAACTTAACACCTACTGCATTCATACCACTCTAAATATAGATATAAAATAAATCATTTTTTTTTTTTGTTGAAAGAAAAATTAAAATCTAACCGTAATATTTGTTGTTATATCAAATGAAGCAAGTAATGTACGTTTTTCATAAGTTGTCCAACCAGGATCTAATTTTCGACTTGGATCTACTTTATAACCATTAAGATAAAATTCATAATATCCTAACCCAGTTATATAGACAATAGCTGATTTTATAGGACTTGTATTTGGAACATTAAATTCTTTTCGTAATTCATTCATATTAATTTTTGTTGAACCAATCCAAAGAAGATCAGCATTATTTATCATATATTCATGTAAATTAAATATAGGTGTTCGAAATTTTATCCAATTAGTCCATTCACTTGTTTCATTTGAATTTGTTAACCAAACTCGTACACGAAAATGAAAATATGTTGATGGTAATAAATCTATATGACCTGTGTATGGAACATGTATTGATTGTGATGATAAAATTTGTTTACTATCCCAATAAAATTGTTTTTCTCCTTGAGATAATTTTATTGATTGAAGTTGAATTTGATATGCAATTTGTTGAACATTTCGATGTAAAATATTATCGAATGGATGAATTTTCCATGAAAATTTTGGTCTTGGTGTATTAATGATTAAATCACGAGTAGTATCAACTTTATGATGATCTATACGAACATCGAATGGAGATGATGGACGACTATCAACTATTGACCAAAAAAAAATTATAAACAGAATATTACAATAATGTAGACAGAGCATAGTTTAACTTTATGCTGCAAAATAAAGATAAGAGTAATATATTTTTGGTTTTTTTTGTTGCTCTTTTATATGTCCATATCTATTTTATCATTATTCTTTTTTTTTATTTGTTCGTACTTTATTAGAATATAGATAATCGAAACATGAAATAAGATAAAAATAACAACCGTAATCTCTAAAATGATATGTTAATATAAATATAGGAACCATACAATTGTTAGAATACAGATTTATTAATGAAAACTTATCAGAAAGATATTAACATATTTTATTATAACTGATAAGAAAAAGGTCTATGATAAGTTATCTTTAGATTTTTTTCATAAACAATATTTGCGAGAATATTCTTATCTAAAGACTGTTTTATCACTTTGGTAAAAGGTTAATTAATTAGATATTTTTGTGTTTATCTTTTGTATAAGATCTAGAATTTGTTAGATTATAGAACTATTTAGAATATCTTTTCAGCTTATATTTGTCTATATTTTGAATTATTTATTATTTGTATCTAGTGACATCTACTAGTTAGTGAATTTAATTTATATATTTTCTTAATTAAAATATAAGAAAAATTAAAAAATTATCTTTTAAATTATCTTTTTTTAATAAATATAAAAAATATTTTTCATTGGATTTGTTAATCTCCACCTCTTACATACTTCCATTATTATTAAGTGAAAGATAATTGATACCAATCTTATTTATTGTAAATCTCTTTAAACTTATTACCATTCCAAATGAGTAAAGTTGCTGAAATTAGTGTACATGCAGCTAATGCTGGTGAATTAAATCAACCGAAACCTCGTTGGATGCCTTTAGAAGGAAATCCTGAGGTAAAAATTTTCTCTTTAAATTTAAATTATTTATTTATTAATTTATTTTTAGGTATTAAATAAATATATAAAAAATTTAGGTGTAAAAAATGATGATTATGAATTTGTTGAAATAATTGGATTTGATGAAGAACTTCTTGAATTTGTTCCTCAACCAGTATCTGCTATACTTTTAATATTTCCAATAACTGACGAAGTAAATAATAATAATAATAAAACTATATTTAGTTTTGTTTTTTAAGCATGAAGAACATCGTCGACAAGAAATTGAAGAAGCATCACATATACCACCTGATTATTCTCAAGCAATTTATTTTGTAAAACAAACTATTGGAAATGCATGTGGATCAATTGCTGTTATTCATTCAGTTGCAAATAATCTTGAAAAATTTCAACTTGATTGTACTATTTATTTTATAACAAAAAAAACAATTTTATTTGTATTCTTTTTTTTTTAGTACATAAACCATTGGCACAATTTCTTGAAACAACGAAATTAATGACACCGGAACAACGAGCCGAACATTTAAAACATGCAATGGATATGGCAACAGCTAATGATACGATTGCTGAAGAAGGAGAATCTCAGGTATATTAATAGAATATATTTAATCATTGATTTCTATTTGTAATAAATAGGTTATTGATCGAGACGAACATGTTAATTTACATTTTGTATGTTTTGTTAATGTTAATAATGAACTTTATGAATTAGATGGTCGACATCCACATCCAATTAAACATTCTATCAAAGGACAACCTGATAAACCATTTGATTTACTACGAGTAAGTCGGTTTTATTATATAAATGAATCAATGAAAGCTTATTGAATATAAATTTTTTCATGAAAATTTTTCTTTTTTAGAGTACTAAAGATGTTATATTAAAATTAATTGAAAAGGCTGGTGGAGATATACGTTTTTCAATGATGGCTTTGACAAAAATAACATAAAATGACAAGAGAAAATTTTTTTCTTTTTTTTTTTTTCTCGATATTTTATTTTTGATTTGCATTTCTTTTTTTTTAAAGTAAACTAATATGATTTCATCTAATGGATACTATTCATTCAAACAGTCAAAAAAAAACATAATTAAAAAGAACAAAGCCTTTTTCAAAATCTTATTATGATTTTTTTGTTACTTGATATAATAGAAAGAAAAAATAATATAAAACATGTAATCATCATTCGATTTGAATTGTTCAATGAAATCTATCCAAACATTTGCTAAAGTTGATATTATTAATAGGAAAACGAAAGATAATGTTTTTAATCTGTTATTTATAGCTTTAGCAACTAA
Source organism: Macrotrachela quadricornifera (assembly GCA_022393335.1). Lineage (NCBI taxonomy): Eukaryota > Metazoa > Rotifera > Eurotatoria > Philodinida > Philodinidae > Macrotrachela > Macrotrachela quadricornifera. Next base: position 10,837 of record JAJEKB010021563.1, on the reverse strand, counting down.
AACAAGCTTTAGTTTTTAAATGTATTTAATAAATTTTCTTCTTGAAAAATTTTGATAAAAGACGGACATGCATAAAAAAGGCAAATTAATTGACTAGTATTAATCTTGACTAATTCTATTAAATCATATTTAATATGCAAATGCAATTTTAATGAGATCCATTTCTTGTCTATTCTTTGAAAGGGATTAGGAGTCAAGTTTTCGATAAAATCTTATTTGATGACAAATGATAAATATAGTTAATATGTTAGTAGTGTATACCAGTGCATGGATCTCTATCTGTTTAATTTATCAATTGACAATTGAAATATGGAATAGAAGTCCTTTCATAGAGCTGTCAAATTGAAAATTCCATGAATATTCCATAAAACTAATATGTATTCCCAAGAGACGAGTGAGTATTTTCTGAATAACTTTTGAATGAATTGATGTGGAGAACTGCGAGCTTCACAGTTCAAAACACAAGATGAAAATGCATCGAATTCTATATGAAAATTTTTTTCTGACTATTTTCCTAAGCTTTTTATTCAAATGTTTTCAGAGAATTGCTTTTTTTTCTCATATGATAAAAAATGTTGCGGTAAATTACATTCCAATGGCTAGAATATCTTATTGATATTATTTGGAAATAGAGTTCGAGCATATTATGTTGTAGTTCTTCATTTAACGATTCTAACACACTTTTAAAAATTAATAAATTCACATTGTTACCACAAAATGCATGCTGTTTATCTAGAAACTTTATGTAAAAATTTTAGGAAAATAGCCAGAATTTTTTCATATAGGTTTCGATTTGTCTTTGTTTTCTCTTTTTAACGTTGAAAACCGCAGCTCTCTATATCAATTCATTCAAAGGTTATTCAAAAAAAATATCCACTCGCCTTTGTTTTTAGAATGAGCATCAATACAAAGGTATTAGTCTCATCATGCTCTTTCGACTAACACATGATTCAATAGGGATTAGTCAAGAAAAATCGTAATGGATCGATTTTATTCATATTCATAGAAATTAATTCAATGAAAGAAAAATTATGAAATACAATATAACCATAAGAGTTAGAGTATTCTGGCTTATTTTATCGTCGTACAATCTGAACAGAAATGAATCGATCGGGAGAAAAATATGTGACACTTCCTCAATAATTTCGAAGAATTTATTATTTTTATTAGAATACGAACGCCTTTGGTGTTAAGCATGTTGAAATATCTTCTTGAAATTGTTTTGAAGACAATTTTTTCCTTTAAAAGTTCTAAAAATGAAACCGAATTGTTTTATTATGAAAGATGTTTGCGAATTGATCATCTGTTCTTGTTTCATAAATAACGTAAAAAATAACATTAATTCTAAAGTACAGACGAAAGTTCTAATTGTCACCTACAAATTAATGTTAATTCTATCACAAGCGTATATATAGATAGTTGATTGAAATATATAGTGCTATACAAAAAAGATCCAAGTTATTATTTGCATTGTATAGACAACGTGAGAAATTATAATTGTTTTATTAAATCAAAGAAAAAATGTTCGATGCCTTATTTTGTTTTTTGAAGAAAATGTACTTTTATGGCATATAGTGGGTTAAAGTTTAAAAGAAACACTGTTTTTTTTACGTTTGTTTTCTAATAGATATTTGAAGAAGGTTAGATAGATTCTCATAAGTTTCATAGAGAAAATATTCATAATTATCATTTTAGTATAAAATTTGTTTAAAAAAAACCTAGAAAGATTAGAAGAATGCCGCATATTTTCTACCGAAATGAATATATTTGACTTTTAATAATATGAATAGCGTTTTATATCATACGAAAAAGTGAATTTTGAAAATTTTTTGTCAATATATATTCTTGAGGTACTTATCAAAGTCTACTTAACCATCTCGAAGTATCTGTAGACAAACAAACCTAGAAAATAAGATTTTTTTGTATGATATTTAGTTCATCGTGTGTTACTAGATTGTTTTTACTGCAAAAAATAAATGTAAAATATTAATTATTTTTTCCCGATTAGTAAAATAGTCATAACCTGTCAGGATGTGTCTACAATTCAAATTATTTTTTCTGATAATATAGGATAGACTAAAAATAATTGAACACGAACTCATTTATTTTTTTCTTCTGTATAGATCCGTCATTTGATCTTAAATTTAGACTATGTATACTAGATGACAACACTCAGAAATAGAGCTTTTTATATCATCCTTAAAGCTAAAAGAAATTATTGGAAAACATACAAATAATTTTTGTACAATATTATATGATTATCATATACGTTTGTAGTTTTTCTAATTATGTTGTGTTTTTATCTTTTAATGTGGTTGTATGAAAAAGTATAAGTTAATTTAAATTCTATTGATCTTAACGTTGTTACAGATATGTTGCATAGAAAACTACTCAAAAAACGAGATTAAGAGTGTACGAAGGATATTTCTATGTTTTTCAACAATTCAGTTTAGCCAAAGACTAATAATAGGCTCTATCTTCGAATATTATGATCTAATATACGCGATTCAAATATGAGACCGAACAACGGATCTATAAAGAAAGAAAACTTAAAAACAAGTCCGTGCTGTTACTTTTGACCTACCCTGTAGTTTTCTTTTTTTTCCTGGAAAATTTTATATTTCAATCAACTGTCTATATATACATATAATATAGATTACTGTAAAATTTCTATGAGATGTCGAAACTCTTGGTCCTATCTTTATTAGCTCATTGGGCACGATATCGCTCACCGATAGACTATATTTAAACGAGAAACTATTTAGAAAAGCATTTTCTTTTCCCTTTTTTGTAGGTAGTAACGTACATATTACGTTGTTTCTGCTTTGCCTTAGCTAATTTTTGAACCATTTATTGCATAGCAAAATGTTTCTCATTAAAACAATCAAGACAGAGAACGCTCTTACAATCAGAACAGAAGAATTTTACTCTTCTTATGTTGTTGTCTGATTTTCTTGTAGCAGCCTGCACAGCGTCCTCGGACATTGCGAGCAGATCCTTCTTTTTCTTCGAGCTTATGATCAGCAAGTTTGCACTTCGTTTAATCTATTGATTTTTCTCTTGGATCCGATTTCATCTTCTCGAATGGCAAATCAACCGATGAAGCACATCGACCTATATTTGTTCAGTACAAATCAGTCTGCTGATCTTCATTCTTGCTTGACAACAACAGATCTTTTCTTAAATTTCGATGAATCAAAGAAAAATTTTGCTTTAAAAATACAAAGATAGATGCAGAGTTTCATATCACCCACTTTTTTGGATTGACTGACCCAAAACTTCTTTATACATTCGCCTTCTATCTATTCACTTCTTCTATTATTATACATCAGAATACATCTCTCTCATGTTTTAGTACGCTCGCTTTACACCATAATATTACTTGATCTGTACTGTGTATGCTAAACAAAAAATAGAAATCATTAGGTATTTTTTTAAAATGCAAAATATCTCGAACATCTTCCTTATTCTGCCTCAAAGTTTACTTTAAAAAGTGCAAATTTTGATTTAAACTAAACATTATTTTTGAAAATTAAGACTAAATGGTTAAATTAATACGATGCACAGATCTTATTCCTTTTTTAAAGTAAGATTCAAATAACTTTTCTATTCTTTTATGTATAAGAAAAAAGTTTTCTATTTATTTGAATATATTTCTAAAGAGAGGAAATAAGTTTTATGATATTTTAAGAAAACTAATCAACATTATTTGTGAAAAAAGCGTCTATCTAATATTCATATCTCCGTCATCTATAGTTAATTGCTATTAACTTTATCATGCATGAAACTATTTGTTTTGTAATTGAAATAAAAGCTAGAAAATAATATTTATAAATAGAAATATCTTTACCTTCAGTCTCAATTATTATGATTAGTAAGCTACAGTTAGGAAAATGAATTTACAAATGACATCTATTGCTAGATTAAAATTTTTCTTTTTTCTTTACTGAAGTGGTAAATAACAAGCAGGAAGCATGGAATAGTTACTTTGTTTCGTCTGTTTGCTTATATGTTTAAGTGTTTCTTTCGTCATAAAGTGAAAAATGACAATTATTTTCTCTTTTTCACATTTAAAAGTTCCATTAAAATAAAAGAAAAGACGTAAAAAAAAACAGCAGAATAAAGAAAGGACTGAGAATAAATAAAGATTGTTGCAAGCATAAATTGGCTGCATTTTGTTTTTTTCTTTTAAATACAAGCAACAACCTTTTACCTTTTAATTTTTTTTCTGAATATTTAATAGTACAACGTTCAAAGTGAAATATGGTACAACCAAATAAAAATGCTTTTCTTCGATTATGGCCCAAATGTTTTATAACATTCGTAGCTATTATTGAAATAATAGCTGTTATTATACTTTTTCTTACAGAACTTGGTAATGTCGCAGCTAATTTTTGGACAACAAATGTATTCGCTGGAGGTTGGAGTGGTCTTATTATACTTATACATGCTTTTTGCTTATTTGCTGCCGGTAAGTGAAGAATTAAAAAATAAATAAGATTTAAATAAATCTTTTATTCAATAGGTTGTTGTTCGCCTGGGCCCAAATCTGGTTTTTTTGCAGCTATTATCGCAATTGTTGGTCTTGTAGCTAGTACAGCATTAATTTCATTTGATGCACTTTTTGTTGCTAAACCTACATTATGTATACTGACGTCATCATGTGCTACAAATGCTGTATCAAATACAACATTCAGTTACAATTTTCAACAATCATTTTTTACAGTATTTAATAGTTGGAGCCCATTTAAATCCTATAAAGAAAGTCATGTAAAACTTCTTTGTCAAACAATTCAATTGGGTATCGGTAGTTTATGCTTTATAATTTGCGTTATTTATTTAATTGTTTATTATATATGCGTAAATAAATCTGAGCAACAAGTTGAGCCTATACCGATACAACAACAACAACCACAACTACAACAGAGTTCTTATGTACCTCAACAAGGTTATTATGCTGCACCAGGACCTCAACAGACCTATTATACACCTCCACCTCCTCAACAACAATTTTATCAACCACCAGCGCCTGTTTGGCGTCCACCTGCACGCGTTCCACAAGTAGCACCGGGTGTTATTCCTTGGAATACCGGGGCAACATAAAATATTGAAAATTATTTGATTGAAATTAATTAAGTTTAATAGCATTCGCTTTATTTTTCTGCTTTCGTGAACCTAAATTTTTGTTCACAAAAAAATTTTCTGCTAAATTTTAATATTTATCCATCGCTTTAAATATCGATAAATAAAAATTTTATATTATCTATCTCTCTTGTTTGTCTCATTTATTCATTCTGTTTACAATGCAAATAGAGTTGGACCGATGATTTACTTGTATTTTTCTACTTAAAAATATAATGTTATAATAACAAAACGAATGTTTGTCTCATAGGAAAGAATGAAGACCATCAAAGAAATGTTTTTTCTTCATTAAACGAATGTAAGTATCGGTGGATGACATGTATAAGTTTTGAATATAATTTTTTGTTTCAAGCCATTTTTGTACTGAAGAAAAGAAAAAAAAATTAAAATAAGTAAAACGTACTTTTAGTAAAGCATGATATTAGCATATAAAAGAAGAAAAAGCGCGTTTTAAATTTACACTTGAAAATGCATGATTAATGAAGAAAAAGTAATTAAACAGCTGGGTGATATATAACGGATAGTGCATAAAGAATGACTATCTTAATATTCAATAAATATCTGTCTCTCATTTGTTGATGCTATAACTTAAAGTTTCTACAAAATCCAATGAAAAGAAGTTGTCAAAAGGATAGCTGAAAAAAATTATCTCTGATCATATATTCTATATTTCAAAGAGATTACTTTCAAACATTTTTTTTAAAATAAAACTAATTATTTCTCTTTTTCTGAATAAACAGATTTCAAATTATTCTACAGCCAATTTTCTATGTTTTCATAGTATACTTTTTCTAATAAAGGTCAAAAAGAAAATTTTCAGATAAGTTTCAAATTCCAATGATCAATCATTGAAAAAAAATACGTCGGAACTATCGATCATCCCTTCTAATCACATAATTTGTTATGCACAAAAATTTTTATACTAGTTCACTTGGATTTAAATTGTAGAAGAACACTGCCCTTTGATTTTGGTAAGAATATTGACCCCGTTTTAACTATACGTTTTGATTAACCAAATCAAAAGTTTTAAAACATGAATAATGAAGAATACACAAAAAGTTTTGTTCGAATAGATTTTTAGTACGTCGAAAAAAGTATTTACTTAGACGATAGTTTTTTTTATAGGGTTTTTAACAATGTATTCACTTTTTTTTGCGCATGATCAATGAGCGAGTTAATATTATAACAATCAAAATAGTAACTTGAAAATGGATCTTTGTTAGAGTATAGAATATGTGATTAAGTTTTTATTTTTAACTCCTGTTTTGATGGAATTTTCTTATTATATTTTGGATAAAGAAATGTTTTCCAATTTGTTTATTCTTAGTGTTAACATTGATTATATATATTAGTTTCTATATAAAAAAAAGGACAGGAGGCACATAAGACGAAAAATTAGCCCATTTCGAAAATTTACTGTGATACCTTCGGACACATAATTTTCGAGTTCAGCGAAATTTACATAGTGAGCCGATTACTTTTACCGATTCCCTCCCTTCCTTTATTTTCATATAAATAAAAAGAAAAATATTTTAATATAAATTCTTATCATTGTCTTCAATCATTAATTATAATTCTAGTTATATTTTAAAGGTTAACACATATACACATTTCGATATTTATTGATGGGATGATATATACGTCTTTATATTACATCATAGGTTTCTCATTTTTTCCTCCTTGACATATATGTGTTCATGCATGAACGGTTTTCATCAATTACCTTTTTATTCACTTGTTCATTCATTTTTTATAAAATGATAATCGAATAATGGAAGAAGAAGTGCCGTTGAAAATTATCGAATTATCTGATTTTCTTCGTTTACCAACGATAATTTCTAAACGACTTGCATTTAAATATACAAATGATCTATCTTCTGATCAATTAGTTAAAAATGAACAAGAATCAGATGGACTTAAGTTTAAAAATACACAGTCAGGCATTGTTTCGATAAAACAAAAGACAATTAGTGGTAATAACAATGTGAATGAAGAAAATTCAAAACAAAAAGAATTAATTGTACCTAAAGATGTTATTGTATTTGCTGATGATTTAGATCGAAAAAAAATTGGTCTATTCAATAAATCAAGCAATCAATTTTCAAGGTGAATTGAAAAATAAAAATTAGAACGAAAAAAAAAAACAACATAATTTTTTTTAAATATTAGACATTTATTAATCACATCAAGTACTGCACTTCAAGCATTAATAACTTCATTAACAAATGCTAAAGAATGGCTTATTGTTTGTAAACTTAAATATATGAAACGTTATAAAAAACAAACATTAACTCAAGGTATTTTCTTTAAATTAAAAATGAAAAATTTCTTTTTGTTTTCTTTTTTTCTTTCAAGGAAATGTTATTATTTCACTTAATGTCAATCATCCTTTAGTTCGTTATGAAATTCTTACTGCTCTTGATTTATTACAACAATCATTTAATGAAATAAAAACAGTTTATATTGTGGTTTGTTTATTTTTGTCTCAAAAAAAAAAAAAAAAATTTCAAAGATAAAAATAAATAATTTTAGATTGATTTTTCTCAAATATTACATCGTTGGTTTAAAGATTATCTTCAACGAACCGATCAATATCCATCATTATCGAATCGATTATTATATCGATATAAAATTCAAACAACAAAATGTTCAGTTACATTAGGAAAACGACAATGTTATCACGATAAGAATTCTCATAGATTTCGAGAAAGTTTTCGAAAATTTGTAAATATTTTTTATTTATTATTTAATTTCGATTAAATTTTCTTGTATTTAGCTTCATAAACGAGATGATCCAATGGAGATTTATGTTAATCTGAATTCTTTACCAACAATTGTTTATTCAATTCAATTAAATAATATATTTATCTATTCCATGAGTATATAGTTTTTGTTTGTTTGTTTGTTTCAATAAATTATTTTCTCTTTTTAGATGATGAATATAAACAAATATTAAAAGATATAGGTCATGGTGTATCATTATTTTCTATACAAAATCTTAATTATTCGGAAGATTTAGAAAATAAAACAAATAATTGTTCTACTCTTATTCCAAAAAAAGAAATAAATCAAGATAATTATTCTATTAAAAAACAGGAAAATATAAAATCTTCTTCGCCTTTAGCAAATGAACCAAGTGAACAAGAACGAATTTTATTTGAAAAAATTTTAGATAATCGAATGCGGATAGAAATGCAACATCAACAATTAATGATGAAAGCAACACGTTTATTATGTATTTCATGAAATTATAACAATTTATTTATTAGATTTATTAATAATAAAATTTATTTGTTATTCATATTTAATAAAAACTTATTATTATATCATCTTAATTGTTTTTATATCGAAAGCAAGGATAATAGGTTTAATACCTCCGAAACTCGTGGAAATCTTAATCTAATCTATGTATAAAATATCTTTGCATAATATTTCTATTTGATTTTCGTTTTACTTATGTGTGACATAAAACACTGCAAAATATTCATGTAGAACAAGAATTTATTACTCTTTCGAAATATATCTTTAGAATTTTGTTTTGATTTACGGTTAGTTAGCTGTAAGTAAATAACTGCCATACATAAAGGTGTTATATACGTAACGTACAATAAGCTTTTTTACCTGCCATTTGTAATTGCTTTAAAAAGTATTTCAGGATAGTTTTCATTTCCTTTTGTTATAGACAATTATGTGTCCTACAAAATCGTGGATTATAAGAAACTATAAACATTTTTCAAAATGTTACCCTTTATTTAAAATGATATTTCTTAACATAAATATTAAAAAAGCAATAGTTTGATGATTGATAATGACATCTCAATAATAAAACGAATCGTACATTTTTTAGAGGAAGTTTTGTTTCTAAAAACTGATGTAGTAAAAGATTTTTTTTATTTGACTTAAGGCAGTTTGATTAAAATACAACATTTTTCTACAAACGTTCTTTTGAGTTCCATTAAAAATTTGCATTTACGAATCAACTTTAAATAAGACAAATATTTTAAACAAATACCGAACAGAGATGTTCTTCAAAGACTTTTTACACGCAGATTACTTATAGGATTGCTTTCTTTTTTAAATAACAAAAAAGCATTAATTTTGAAATAGAAGCTGCGTAACGTTACATGCTCAATTCAAATAAAAATAAACTAAATAAATAGAGAGTGAAGATCATGGAACAACTATGAGTTGCATAATTACAAAAAAAAAATATACATATATTTAAGGCGAGAAAAAATCTATTTTATAAAAAAGTACCTAGTGAATGTCATTCACCTTTATAGTCTTATATCCTTTGTAGCTCTTCTAGTCTTATCGCTTTATTGTCTTACTCTCCTCAAGGTATATAGGTGTCCCTATAGAACGACCTTTGGGAACGCATGAGTAACCCTATAGGATAGATCTTGAGGGCCTATGAACGTTTATATAAATGTACTGAGCTAATCATCATAACTTAGAACGTGAGCTGGATACCTTTTTATAAAGTTAATGTTATATTTTCTCGGAATATTTATCTTACAAAAAATTTTTTCAAGTTAGTAACACCTTAAAAAATTGATTTTATTCTTTGATCTTTTGAGAAAAAAGTGTCATCCCATAAAACTGTAAAATGTTTCTCAATACTCCTAAAGCTGAAGACATTACCACCAACGGTTAATGATCAACCTCATACTCTATGGAGAGCACAATTACAATTATCTAGAATTTCTCAGAATTACGTTTTAACCCGTTAGAAGGTGATTACTTATGCAATTGACGTCATTTATTAAAGCAAAAACTTTCGTTCTGGTTGATAAAATCCTGCTTCTATAATAGTTCTTTCTTAAAAACCAAGTCGTCATCATATACAATTGAGGAGCTTTATTCAGAACTTTTTGACACTGAAGACAGACATCATTGTACAATGATTGTTACATAGATTTTTTTACGTATTCATCGGTAAGATGATTAAAATATTTCAAATACTAGAAAGTGGTACACTTCCCGAATGAATCATCCTTCAACCAGTAAAATAACTAAAATCTTTTCTAATATGTTCAGAAGATACATGATTATTTCCACTCAAGTATTTCAATTTTGATATGAAATATTGTGTCGAACGATGAAAATATCTCAATAATCACAACATGTTTCCTAATTACTATGGTTCTTTAATATCGGATTGTGAATGATAAAATATGTCGATTTTTTTCGTAATTTCATTGCAGCAGATATTCTGAATCTTGTCGTTTGAATATTATTGTAGAGATTATTATAATTATACTTATTTTTCTTTTTATTTTTATAAAGAAAATACATGGAGATAAAATGGTTGATTCTTTTGTGTCACTCAAAAATTAAGAGAAATAAATGCAAATCTGATAGTTGAGAAAACCTTTTGGATAGCTATTGTTATCAAAGTTGAAATTATTTGAGTTTTACTCTTGTGTATATGTTTGAATAGAAACACGATTATTAAATTTATTCGATATATTTTCTCCTGAAGTCTTTTTATGTTGCAGTTGTATGTCAGATGAAGTACCAGGAATAGTAATATTAGAATGAATTTAAGAAGATGGATTAGAATTTGTTAAAATTGAGTGAGTCTTCTGCGACCATTTTTCGCCCTTATAAACAATCCATTCACTTAAACATGTAATAAAACTTTTAGCAAAGACATGTTCTGCCCATTTTGGAGGTAAATTTTTGTAACCAT
>JAJEKB010021560.1:0-10082 GCA_022393335.1 Macrotrachela quadricornifera | reverse complement strand
TTATTTCTATATGTGTATGTGTATCTGTATGCTTTCATCTATCGAATGCACTTTTTTATGATGGTTAACATATGGGTTTTTTTTGTAATTTATGTAGTGTATTTATTTGAAAGGCAAAGGAAGAGAAAAAGAAAAAGAAGACGATTTGAAGTAATCTATTCATTCAAAAGAATAATGGCGAGAAAGAAAAACGAAAAAGGAGAAGAAGAAAGGCAGATTCACACTGATATAGCGTATGGAATAAATAATAGAAGAAAGAAAGAAGAAGAAAGACTATCCTATTCCTACCGACCTGCCAGTTGTTTATCGAAAAAGTCAAATAAATATTTAACATTTTCATATGTCTGTTTTTTTCCATTTATAAAGCAGAACTTTTCGAAAACGAATATAAAAACAAGGTATCAAGAATAACGATCATATCATTTCAATAGGTATGTACATCAATTAAAATAATATTTGAATTGTTAGTTTTGTTTTGAATAAAAAAACAAAAGTAAGGAAAGATAATTGCTTGTTCGGACTGCTATATTATGGTTTGTTTACAAAATAAAGGTAGATTTATTTATTAATTATTGTATGTGACATGAAGGAGTACAAAATAGATGGTATGGATAGTAATATTTATTCATAATGAGTAATCATTATAGTGAATAATTATTTGATAGAAAAAGACATGGCAGATTGTTGTGAGACAACTTCCTCTATTTATTGCTTTTATTTCCTTAGTTTAGACATCATGCCGATGACTAATACTATGTTTTTGTTAGTGATCTATTACCTGGCTATTATTTGGTTATTTATTACAATGTCACATAAACAAGACGATAGACAAAATGCGTAGGCTTATAAACAATATATATGTTCGTGACATATATTGTATAGAATAATACTCGTGGTGCGTATAATGGAGGAATCTAAACATCATCGTCATCGGCATCGTTATGTAAGCTCTTGACATCGTCATTTTTTCCGTTTTAGCATTTCTTAAATAAGAGCTTTTATCCCTATATAGAAAAGAAATTTGCGCATCTTTTTTTGACCAATCATGAAAAAGCAATAGATTAACCTAGTACTAAATATAATTGGGTTTTCTTGTTTTCTACAAGTTACTTTTTTTCCTATTCAATGGAACAGGCACATATTATAAAGTATACATAAGGAGCACGTTAAGACTAAAAGGCAGAAAAAAGAGGAAACTGCATTAACCTTTTTATCATTTTTTTAACTTCTTTCGGTATTAATAAATGTATAAAATATGTTAAAAATTTTTTTTATCTAATAGGCAAAGATAATAATAGAAGAATAGTTGAATATTTGAAATATTTTCTTTTCATTAATTTAGTCAAAATTCAATATGTCCATCGAAAACGATGAAAAACTTGAACATAAACATGTATCAAAAAAAATTGATAAAGAATCAGTTAATAATAATATAACTCATCAATTATCAATACATACACGACAAGGTCATAATAAATTAATATTTGAATCAATATTACCATTACTATTATGTTTTGCATGCCCATTTTTTGTTCGATCAATTGTTTTTATATGTAATCATTGTCATGGATCAATAATTGAATATTTAAGACGACTTTTATTTGATGAAACAATGACATTAAAATATATTTTAGAAGATTTTTTTTATTTTGAATGGCATTGGCCATCAGCTATAATTATATTAAGTCTTGTAGCTTATGCCATTATAATGACCATGTTATTACCCGGTGATGAATATTATGGACCAATAACGGATACAGGACATATACCAATTTATCGAAATAATGGTTTTATTTATTATATTGTTTCATTAATTATATTTACATTATTAACAATTATATTAAAACTAAATAATCTTTCTCCAACATATATTTATGATCATTGGGAAGAATTTTTATCAACTGCTAGTACATTTGCTTTTTTATTATGTTTTCTTGTTATGATTAAAGGTAAATATATGCCATCAACCAATGATCACCGATCATCATTAAATTGGTTAACAGATTTTTATCGTGGAGTTGAACTTTATCCAAGAATATTTAATATTGATATTAAACTTATTACAAATTGTCGATATGGAATGTTAGCATGGTCACTTTTAACTATTATTTTTTGTATGAAAACATTTGAACTTTATGGATATACAGATAGTGCTCTTGTTACATGTATATTAACAGTTGTTTATTTAACAAAATTTTTTTGGTGGGAATCAGGTAAATTTTATCTAAATTTTTATTACTTTTTGTTTTTCTTCTAAATTCAAATTTTTATATTTATAGGTTATATGACAACTATTGATATTATTGTTGATCGTGCTGGATTTTATTTATGTTGGGGTTGTCTTGTATGGGTATCTGGTATTTATGCACTTCCATCATATTTTCTTGTAACACATCCAAATCATCTTGGATTTATACAAACATTAATTATACTCACATTAGGTCTTCTTTCAATATATATTAATTATGATTGTGATCGACAAAAACTTCTTGCTCGATCAACAAATGGAAAATGTGTAATATGGGGTAAACCAGCTAAAACTATTCATGCAAAATATCGTTTATTAAATGGTAAAGAATGTGAAAGTATTTTACTTGTATCTGGTTATTGGGGATTATCAAGACATTTTCATTATATACCTGAATTATTATTAGCCTTTTTATGGACACTTCCATGTGGTTTAAAACATATTTTACCATATTTTTATATGATTCAATTATCGGTTATATTAACGCATCGTGCTCATCGTGATGATCAAAAATGTAGATTAAAATATGGTCATACATGGAAAAAATATTGTGATTTAGTTCCATGGAAAATATGGCCTAAAATTTATTAAAGTTAGAAAGAAAATGAATGAACTCTCTATGACTTTTTGCTTTTTTTATTTTTCTGTAAAACTAGCAAACAAAAAAAGAAAAGAAAAAAGCATTTAAAAACATTAGAAATATATGATTGCATGAACGAAAGATAAGTATGATTGCAATCATATTTATATTAAAATAAAAACATTTCATATTATTTAGTATTATATGAATAAAATAATTGTTTTTTTTTTTTTGTCTTATTTTTATCACAGTTATATATTAATATCATTATTCAATACCTCGTCTAGTACGATAAGCATTTGATGGACTTAATTCCTCACCACTAATTTTACATTTTAATGGGTTTGGTGGAGCAGGTAATGATAAAGCTAATGGAGATCTTAAACGTGATAAATCAGTATGTACAATAAAAAGACGATTTTTTAAACGATTATAAAGTGATATATCAAATGATTCACGACGAGCTTCACGATAAAATTTACGTAAAAATAATCGATCAGTCCATACCAGAAATTCAAAATCAGCACGCGTCATTAAATAAAATGCATAGAATGACATTGCTGTACCATAAGCAATAAAATATGATATAGGTTCAACAATATCCCATGAATAAACGTACCATGTAAGTTCAATTAACATTCCAACTTGAAATGACATTCCAGCTAAACCATACCATATACAACGAGATACATAACGTTCACATATTTTAGCTAATTTATTTTTAACCTATTTTAATTTCAAACGAAAAAAAAAAATACAAAATATAATAAAAAAAAATTTTATTTTTAATTAACTTTTTATAATAAATTAAAGAATCATCTTATTTGAATAATAAGAATAATTTTCTACTTATACTACATCCATATAAAACATTCTACATAGAATTATAGAAAATTTTCATAGATCAAATAGTGCATTGCATATATAATTCTTTCTAGTTTTTCTTATGGCATAATAATGAATTCTGACTTCTATCGACAACTAGTAATTGTATATTTCATATTTTAATAATCGATATTTTATTATTATTATTTCTTTTTTTTTTTTAAATTTAGATTAACTTTACTTTTTCAAGTGGTTCAAGTTGTATGGTTAATTCTGCAGCTTCTTTTTTTAATTCAATTTGTTTACTATGATAAATTTTCATAGTATTTAATGCTTGATAAAGTGCTACAACTGTATCTTCTGTTGATGGACTATCCATATTATTTTGTTTTAGTGTACCTTCTTTAATTTGTAATTTATTAACTGGATCAAAAAGAAATGTTCGTTGTTTATTTAATTGTATTGTAAATGGAAAATTCATAAGTGAAACCATTGAAAAAGATTTCGATAATAATTGTCCAGCACCATCATAGATATGAACATGTTCAATACCAGGATCTTCAAGTTTAATTTCATCAATAAGTTGACCAACAGTTGCTGTTGGTAAATTAAGATGAAATCTACATTTTTCTTGACGTGATGGTAATGTTAATGATAATATAAGTATACTATCAGTATATGCTACTGATGTTTCTAAAATAAATTATATTATTTATCTTTTTTATATATTAATATAAATCATAGAAGAATTCAATTGAGCGTAAATATTTACCTGGAGTTATCGATGGATTAGTTATAGTTGAAAATGTTCGAGGTATCGTCTTTGAAACGGTTGTAGTAACATTAATAATCGAACGAAAAAGCGAAATAAAACGCATTTTATATTGAAATTATGATTAATCGAGCATATAAATCATCTTCGTCTTTATAATTTTATGTATAATCAAAAAAGATAAGATAAATGCGTGAGTATACACTGATCTGCTCTTATTGTACCTACATTACATTACATAAAAAAAAAGTCTATTATGATCATAAAAAGAATATTTTATATTTACTTTGTAAAAGAAAGTATTCCTTGTTGAATAGTTTTTTTTTCTTTCTTCTTGTTCTTTTTTTTTTCTTTCTTTCTTTTTTTTTGTTGCTTACATTCGTCGCCTCATACGAGTAGTCTTATAACGATAATAATAGTTGAGAGGAGGTGCAGGCACATGCATAACTTGCAGAACGACGAATAAGAAGAAAAAAAAAGTCATTGTCCTGTTTTTTTTTCTTCACTAGTTATACGTCAATACGTCTGTTATGAATTGCTTTTTAGCTTTTAAATGAATGATAGCGACTGATGTGTAAGGGCCATCCGTTTTCTTCTTTTGTCACATATATCATTTACGCTGTGTTATATTTTTCGGAAATAAATCAACCTTTTTTCTCATCAGCAACTGTCTATATACATCAGGATATTATTTACCAAAAAAAAACAAAGCTTCTATTCTTTATATCCTAGACAACAAGTTAATATGAAATATAATAGAAAAAAAAATCAAATGAAAGTTTATTTTTGCATAAAATACATCCGATGAAGTAGCATTTTTCTATATATATATATGTCATCATCTTATCTTTAAATCGTATTAAAAAGAAAAAAAACACGCAAGACATCTGTCATAAATGATAAGAGACACGATACATAAACAAAGATCGTTTTAAGATGAATGCGAGAAAAGAGTATGATAGCAATAATACATTTATTAGCTCGATTAAGGTCAATGATTAGAGAACATAACAAATATTTTGAAAAAACAACCATGGTTCTTTTCTTTTATCAAATAATCTTTCGTTCTATTTTGGATAAAGTAATTATACGTAAACAACAATGTCTCTATCATTAGATCTATTACAAATGGATCAAAACAATGGATTATTTTTTATCCTATTGAATGTAATAGTATAGCTCGTATATTGATTTAATCAATATTTGAATAATTGTCAAAGATAAAAAAATAGACCTTTATATTGATGTTGATTATTGTATTGATTGCTTCGTGCTCATTTTTCCGTCACGAAATCTGATTTCGATCAATAAATGCATTTTGTATGCATACTATTTGATGACAAGTGATTATTCACATGACCTTAAAACATGTTACTACGCATAATATAATTAATGTCAAACAAAAGGAGAAGAAAAATAGATAAAATCATTCATTTATTGTAGTCTATCTATGATAAATTATTTCTATTTGAATTATTAACCTTATTCTTCATAAACAAAATATATCTCTAGAAGATATAATTATATTTTACTTAGTTAAATATGTTGATTAAAGTTACAATAATAGTATGTTCCCTCATGAGATCATGGGAATAACAATGAATGAAATTTTGAAAAGAATAAGAATAAGAAGAAAGAAATTCTTGGTTGGTTTTATTAAATGTATTATTTAATAAAAAGAAATATTGATATTAATGAGTAAACGATTTATTTTATCACTATATATATATATATGTATATACACAGACATAGATAGATTTAAGATCAATGCCAAAATGAATACAAAATAAAAAGAAAAGGCAAGGACAATGTAGATGATTAGTCTAGATTTGATGATGATTCATCACCAATATGTTGTTGAGATAAATTCATCATTGAATTATTCTCATGAGTTTGATCAAAATTATCAAATGTTGATGAAGAACTTGAACCAGGTACAATTGTATATGGTAAAAGAACGTTATTTGTTGGATTATTACCTGTATCAATTACTAAATGTGCCTAATAAAAATAAAAAAAGACATTAACAAAATATTTGTTTTCTTGATTTATAAAATTTAAATACTTGTGGTGATGAATCATCATCATTATCATCATACATGCCAGGTGATGTAGTTGCACGAGGTGGTGGAGGTTGAGGTGCTGTAAAATTTGTTCCAGTTCGCTGTTCATTTAAACCTGGTAAATCGGATGAAGGTACATAAAGTAAGTCCGATGTTGAATTATCACTTAATTGAGGTTTTTTAAGAATTGATCGTGGTTGTTGAGAAAAATTTGATAATGATGAATGACCACTATTAAGTGCAGATACATTAGGTGGCGTTATAGGTATTCGTCCACGAGGTGGTTGTTGTTGAGACCATGAAGAACGAGGTCGATTTTGATTAAAACGTGATGGTTGTTGAGTCGGTGGTGATTGCCAACTACCGATTTGTGATGGTGGTGGTGATGGTCGAACACCTATAAATGATATTGATTTATTTATTGATTTGTAATAGATTATTATTATTACCCGGTGTTGGTAATAATGGAGCTTTTGATAAAATAGGACTTGAATCTAGACAAAAAAATAATTTGTAAAATATTTCTTTTTTTTTATTGAAATAAGGAAAATAACATACTAGTATTGGCAGTACCAGGTTCAATTTTTGGTTTTGTTGTTACTTCTTGTGATGATGATTTTCTTGGAATACGAAATAATGAAGTTACAGAATTTGGTGGTGCTAATGAAGTATTTGTTGTTCCCGTTGATGGACTAGTAAGTTTCGCAGCAAGAAGTGGAGGAGATGTAACATGTCCTTTATTTGTATTTGTATTTGTATTTGTACCGGGTGGTACTGAACGAGTACGATTTTTAAGTACTTCTTTGATTGCTGGTGAAATATTATTTGATGTTGGTGCCGTTGCTGCTGTTGTTGCTGTTGTTGTTGATGATGATGATGTAGAAGTAGAAGATTGATCTTGTCCAGGATAAACTTTACTTCGTTGAATTTTTAAAACAATTGGTGGTTGTGGTGGAGCTGATCGTGGTTGTGATGACACTGATGATGAAAGAGCTGTTGTTGGATTTGATAGTGATGATGATGGACGTGGTCGTTCACTAATATATCAAAATAAATGATTTAAAAGACAGATTAAAAAAGAAGTAAATATATTCTACCGAGGTGTTTGTTGTGATCCATCATTAATTGTCATCATTGTATTATTATGTAAATCTGAATTCATTTGTGACATATCAAGACTTTCAGTTTTAATTAAAACAGATGGTGATGAACCACCTGGTATATTATTACTTGGTATTTTTCTCATAACTGTTGATAAAGTTCCACTACTATTTGCCATCTGTTGTTGTTGTTGTTGTTGTTGTTGTTTTTTTCGTTGTTTCATTGATTGTTGTTGTTGAGATTCATCATTTGATGAATTTCCACTATCACCAACACGTTTTATAACAACTTTTAATGGTTTTAATTCACCTGGTGCGTCATCTGGTGATGTTATTGATTGTTGAGAAATTAAACTAGTTGTTGGAGAATCCGTCACTTTAAATGCTGATTTTTGTCGAACAAGTTGTTGTTGTTGTTGTTGTTGCTGCTGTTGTTGTTGAAGTTTATTATCCATAGGTTTTTTACCTCGTTTTATATTAGATGGATCACCTCCAGATGATGTTAATTTTGTTGCATGCATTGGTGAACGATTATCTTAATGAAAAGCAATGTTGTAAATAATAATGAATGACACAGAAAGAAAAACCTAAATTTATTATAGCTTTTAATGATAGCCCTTGAAAAATATGCATTTTTCAAATAAAGCAGAAAATATTTTTCGTTTTTCTTATTGTGAAATCGAAAATTCTCTAGAGCGAGTTAAAATGCAGAGCATGGTAGTCTTTGTTTTTTTTTAGAAAAAGGCTCTGTTATAATACTACATTTTGATATGTTATTTTAAAAAAAACTAAGTATGTGGAATGAATCTGGACAGCGAATATTGGTTTCTCTAATGAACTATTTTTGATTCTTGTTTGTTGAATATATTGTTCACATGTTAGATTATAGAGTGGAAATTTTTGTTTTAGCTTTTTCACGGAATCTAGAGAATGTGTCGTAAAAATTTCATACTATTTGAATGTTGTTGGACTAAGATTGGTTTTTGCGGAGAAAGGGGCTTTATGGATTTAAAATATCTGTTAAAGATATGAACTCTGTTAATAAATAATTCTTACCGTTGGGATTATTATTTAATGCTTGTATAAATTCATCAGTTGAATGTTCTGATCTTCGTCGTTTCTTTTTTTGTGGTATTTTATTATTTGTATCAATTGATGGCATAGGAATAGATGATGTTGTTGTATTTGTTGGTAAAAAAGCAAATGGATCAATTGGTCCATTTGTAGGTGGTGGACTAGCTAGACTATACTCTGGTACAGATACTTGTTTACCTAATGGAAAAAAAATATTTCCATTTGAATTATTTGTTCCACCAGGATAAGGTGTTGATGGTGATAAACCAAATATTGGTGGTGTTGATACAGATTGTGTTGATGAAACTGATGTACAACGACTTAATGTTGATGGTTGAAAAGTTAATGATGGTTTTGGTAATAATTGTTGATGATAATGTTGTTGATTTGATTGTTGTTGTAATTGTTGTTGTTGAGGTGATTGAATAAAAGGATCATCATCATCATCATTATTATTATCATTGAAATTTTCATTTGTCATATGTTGAATAATATCATCATCAAGTACTTGTTGATCATCAATTTTATTTTCTTGAATATTATCTTTTGATATTAATGTTAAACAAGCTGGTTGATTACGACGAAGTGTTGTTGCTCGACGCCATGTTGGTTTAGCAGGTGGACCACATGATAAACGACGATTAAGTTTAGGAAAATTTTTTGTTGAGATTATTTGTTCTTCTAATGGATTTTTTTGTTTGAAATCATTATTTGATGGTATTATATATGAATTTGAATTATCTTCTTTAAGAAGTTTTTCAATTAATTTTAATAATGAATTTTTTTCATTTGTTAAATAAATTTCTTTTTGTTGTTTTCGATTAATTAATAATGGTAATGAATTTTTATTTGACATATCAAGTAAAAATGTTGATAAATAATATGATTGTGCACATGTTATTGATAATATTGTTGAAGATAAAAAAGATAATTCAAGAGATAATCCAGAAGAATTTAAATTATTATTATCATCATCCATATGATCATGATCATAATCATTATTAAAATAATAATTAAGATATTTTGTTAAATAAATTTGTTGTCGAATTAATGTTAATATATGTATTAATTGTTTTATATTTGTAAATGGAATTTGACGAATTGATATAGCTAATTCATCATGAGATATATACCATTGATATTGATTAAAAGTTTTTATTTTTGGTAATATTGTTGAGAGATAATTAAAAGATTTTATATTTGAATAAAATGTATTTATATTTGTTAAATGACTTATTTCTTGAATATAAGTTGAAAGAAATGTAAATGGAGATTGATTTTCATCAAATTCAAGTGCAAAATGACCTGTTGCAAGAACATTAGATTTTATTGATGAATCGAATTGAATATTATTAGTTTTTTCATCAATATGAATATGAGATTTTATAGGTAAATAATATTGATTTGTACTTGAAACAAT
>JAJEKB010021558.1:162207-199719 GCA_022393335.1 Macrotrachela quadricornifera | reverse complement strand
TATATATATATATATATACAACTAAAGACTCATTCAAATAATATTAATAATTGGGTAGGTTTTATATACTGATTTAATAGAGAAAGAAAAAAAGGAAGAGAGATTTGAGAGAATTAAAAATATTACTATTTGTAAAAAGAAAAATCTATCGACGCATGTATGTGAAGTAAAAAATAAAATTGCAAATGGTACTGTTTAGATAAGAATATTAATAAATATAAATTGTATTAAAACGAATGAGAAAAAGAATATATTATATGTGATTGTTGATCATCGTAGTACCTGTTTTAATTGTATGTTTTTTCTAATCAGATGATTATTGAAGCTAATGTTTGTTCAAATCTTTTTTTCTCTCGATTTTCAATATATCAAAGATGGAGAGCGAGAGAGAGAAAAAACATACTTTTTATCAAGTAGTTTAATGAATCATTGTATACTCAATGTGTCATTTTTTTTTCAATAGAACTACTGTTAATATATTGTATAACTATATGATGAAGAAAGGTTATATAACTGGTGGATGATATTTTGAATATTTCTCACCTAATCGAAATTTTCTTTCTTATCAATAGATACCGCTTGAAATTCTCTATAAAATCATCAATAATTAAATCCTAAAACTATTCCAGATATATTTGAAAAAAGTTGTAAAATGTAACTGGTTAGACATGATGAACAGACGTGCTTGCGTCTAATGTTTTTATTACTTCGTTCTATTTAAAAACAAAACATACCAAAAGATGCAGTCACACTGAATCTTTTGGTATATTTTGCTTTTAAATAGGACGAAGTGATTTTTTGAGATTTTAGATTTAGTCTTAAGCGAGTTTATTGTATGATAATAGAGCTTGTCAGTTAGGTAAGTAACGAAAATGTTAAAATACAATTTTTATTTATTGTGAGAAAAAAAGCAAGTTAATGGAAATTAATGATTTCAACTTTATTTTTCTTTTAGTATGAAAAACTTTTAAATGTGTTAAAATGTGTGTTTTGCAATCTTTAGAAATGTCAAATTTTTTATTACTGAGCCGCATAGATTGTAATAACGGGTGGAGCATACGATTATCCAGGCTGTCTCTTTATTCTTATAACTCAAATTTTATTATGTGAGGATCAAGTACTATTGCTGTACAGGGAAAAAAATTTTCTACATGTTTTTTATAAAGGTCGGAGCGAATGATTTTATGTTATCGTTGTGGACATCGTTTTAACATTATTATTGATTGTAGTTGAAAAATGATACTCTATTTCAAGAGAGATATAGCGAGAAGTTATATAATTTATATAAAAAAGAAAGTTTATTGAGTCCTCTACTAGACGATGGTATTGGTGATAGATTTGTTTTCGCGTTGGAAAATCTGATTTGAGCAATTTTGTTTTTTCTTTAATTTACTGTCCATTCTCGTATATGCTGTGCCAATTATTTAAATACTAAATCAAAGTCTTCATTGTAATGCACAACTGCATATCTTTTAGATATTTTAGCATTAGACACTACTCCTTCTAATGAAAAAAGGATTAAATTGCTATCACATTCCATAAAAATTAATGCAAAACCTTTACTCCATCCGTTATTTTTCTTTAACGAATTCTGTCAGCTAATAGCATTCTAAAAAGAACCAATTGTAAGTCAAAATTCATTAATACTGATTACAGTAGTTTAATGGCTTTATTAGCTGTTATTTTTTGATAAATTATTTTCTTTTTACTTGAATAAATATTCACCTTTAATGTTTAAAACATATATCAATATTTATTTAGTCAATAAAAAAAATATAATATTACTTGGTTTCTTCTTTAATCAAATCGACAATCCCATACAATTCAACCAGTTATATTGCAAATCAAGTAAAATTGTATACTAGTCGATTGTATAGCTTATTTCGTTGATTTTTATAAATGTTAATACATGTCAATCGATTGTTAATAACTTTTATTGAGTATTTCATGTGCATTGTGTAGTAGAGAGAAAATGTTGTTTTTTTCATGAAATTTTTGTTTAGTACTGGTTTCATACAAATCTTATCTGATGAGATCTAATAATTCTTTCAGATTTGATAAAGTAGAAACCTCATAAATTAGAATTTTAAGAAGTTCTTCTTTCATATTCAATGTTAGTCAAATAGATGAAACAATATAGATTACAAAAGAGTATTTTCTCCGTATTATTTCTTTTTAAATAATAGTTACTATATCAGTCAATATATAGACATGATGTAGATAATCAGAAGAAAAAGCTCTTATGAAAACCATTTACCGCAAATGACGTCATATCATAAATATATAGGATAACATAGACTATTTAAAAAACTTTAACTGTTAATCCTATCTCGTATCATACAAACAAATGTCTTTTGACATATAATTTTCAGTATTTCAGAAGCTTTTTGATATATAAGTGACAAAGATATATTCAAGCATCTGTTCCGGGTCATAAACGACTCTTATAGATCAAGGTCATACTTATAATGGTAATCGAAGGCAATTTCTTCTTTTGCTTCTCTTACATAACACAATAACATACATTATTCATTATCTTTTGAACTGAAACTTTTTTTTTTATTTATCAATGCTAATTTTGAGAGTAATAAATGCTGTTATACCTTATGAAATATATAAATTAAAAATATGAGATGGATCAATTTCAACATCAATATATATATATATAGCTATACCCATGCAAACAAACAAACGGCTGCAACGGTGTTTTAACGGACTTAATACACAGGATTACCAGTTTCATGCGTTTTAATGCTGGAAATAAATTCATTTTCATGTGTTTACATATATGAAATATGATGAGCATCCTATCACTTGTAGAAACGTGATCACTTTTCTTATTTCTATCAGCCACCCATTTCAATGTCAAATCTGGACTTGATATGACTTGATTAAATAAAAGTATTAGTACTTTTATTATAAAGAAACATCAGTAAGGTTCATGTGCTTGAACGTAAGTTAAGAAATTGAAAAAAAAACATCGATTTAATCGGAGGAGGGTAGTTTAAATCTGTTCCATATTTGAAAGCGAGTTTTTGCATTAATGATTTATAATGGATAACCTCAACTGATGATCCATGTATTGTTCCATAAAGTACATTTGCGCACCGATAGATGTACCCATTTATCGACAAAGTATCTGCTGTTGAGTATAAAACTACAGGTCGAACAGCGAGAGATAGTTCATTATTGTCTGTGAAACGAATAACTGTTTCTAAAAACCCTACTGCTGGTACATTATTCTTGTCATATAGGACACAACCGTCATGTGTTGATTGATGAACATCAAAAGAATCAGCCGAATAACGTTGACCGTCGACCAAAATAGTTTTGTACAGTACAAAAGATCGATTACCACTAAATTTGTGAACCAAATTCGATGTATCCATTGTAAGAGATGTTATAGACATTTTTTTATGCACTTGTGTCTTTTGGCAATTTAAGTCTGATATATGTCCAGGTATTGAATAGCGCATCTTACAATGAATCTGATAATCAAAAACTTGCATTTCAGTTGGAAAGGAAGGATCATTTGTTGCCAACCAAGTTTGCTGTAGAAGATCTATGTTATTCAATAGTTCTAAGGTCGGTTTGTTACCATTGTGTATAGTTCTCACCAATGCGGCTACAAGAAAATATATATAATATAAGAGCAAAAATAATAAAATATTGCTAGTAAGAAAACGTTCCAGCCACCTGGATAAAAATCCAAAAAATAGTGAGATATACATCCTTAAAGTAGTTTCAATTACTATTTAAGTTTACTTTCTATAGATTCACTTGATGTAAAGAATATTTAACACTTACCTACATCTGAATCAAATTCAAAAGTAGAATAGTTCTGACCAGGACCGTATTTTCGAACACTACCTCCAAAGTGACTAAGTGCATGTACAACTGGTTTTGTTTGTTGTTTCTAGAATGATATAAAGGATCACTATTTAGGTTTCAGTTATAATAAAACAGAAATTTTATATAAATTCCATAAGCAAAAGGAATAGAAAATAAAAAATATACCGTATATAACGTTTCAAACTTTTTGTCAAATTCTTTAAGAAGATCTATTACTTCAAGATAAGTTGATTGATCATGTCTTGATGCTTCTATTAGATGTGCAGCAAAAGCTAAACATCGAAAATGATCATATCGTTCTGGTGTGAGAATATGGTTCAATACTCTACAGAAAAAATATGAGCACATAATAAAATTAATATATCAGCTTGTACGCGTAACGCGTAACCTCAATGACCGGGAGTTCGAATCCAATGTCCTAAGAAATCATTATTGCCGTCTTGTAGAGCATAGTCAAAAGTGTATGGAAACATATTTTGTTCAGCGAATAAATGATTTAAATCGCATTTGATAATTGATGACAGAGAGATCACTGATAGACAGAGAAAGTTCCTCTATTTGGACCATGAGTTCACCTAACACGTATATCCTAACTGTCTGGCATGTACGAAGTTGATTAAGACTAATTAAGACTACGCTAATAGATATATCTTTTTCTATAACTGCGAATTTTTTATGTACTATAATTTTAGATACCGAACTTAATTAAAACCACACTATTTTTAACGTCATCGCGTTACGAAAAATGAGTATTGTTTTTTTTATCTGTTGATCTCAGCTTTTCTTTTTACAAACAATAGATATCTAAAGCTAGTTTTTCATAGGCTATTTAATGCACGCGTTTTTATCCGAAAAAGATCGCGTTTTAAAATTATTTTACGTAACGCGATGACGTTTTTTACTGTTTTTTACGTTTTTCCATATGTGTCAAAAATGTTTTCGGACGATAATTTATTAGCCAAAAATCAGTGTAAGCTATGAGTGATGTATCTTTTTATTGATTACTGACAGATTGCCATCAGAATAAAGCTGATTGACATGATAAGTGTATTGCGTTCAATTAAAATTAAATTACCAATCTAAATCCGCTATCGTTTCTACGATATATACGTAAGGTTGAAAAAACTCAAAATTTCAGTTAACATTTTTTTTTCGATGATTTATATATGGTTAGATAGAGCTCAAAAACCTGTGTAAGAAAATGTACTTTGAATTTTTTTCCCGCTTGTATATTCATAAGAAAACCTCAAAATACTTACATCATTCTATATGAAATGGTCTCAGTAACAAAATGATCTCGACATTTTGAGGTTTTTGATGTATATACAAGCGGGAAAAAAATTCAAAATACATTTTCGTACACAGTTTTTTGAGCTCTATCTAACCATATATAAATCATCGAGAAAAAATGTTAATTGAAATTTTGAGTTTTTTCGACCTTCTACGCACATTACTATATACATTAGTCAAACTAGTTTGTCTTTTTTACAATTTTGTTTTGTATTAGAGGAATCAACAAACACAATGTTTCACATGCGTATACTCTAAGCGGTAGAATAAAAATAATATCTTTCTTTGACAGAGGTGTATATATTACAAAATGAAGCATACAAAAAAAATGATTACAAAAGTCATCGTCATCGCGTTACGAGGCCGTCATCGCGTTACGTTAATCCAACCGATCTCTTTTCAAAATAACAAGTCTATTCGAAGAATTTTTTTTCTTCATTGGATATCTCAAGCTGTTGGCTACAAAACGTGCATAGAACATTTCCTTGAATACAGTGTACATTCGCAGAGAAATAAAGAATAATCACGTCACCCTCAACTTTGTGCCCCTTTTTCGTCATCGCGTTGCGCAATGTAGTTTTATTATGATTTTCAAACGGCTTGCTCAAACGAGCTAATATTTTCAGCGGTTATGCAGAAGACAGAGGTACATCTTATAACAAAAGAACAAACCTTCCAGGTAATCTAATTGCTGAGAAAAGTTAATAAAACTGAGGCCAAAACGTCATCGCGTTACGCGCGTACAAGCCGATATATAAAATAAGTTAAAGAAAATGATGTTGGACAATATACATTAGAAATTCAAAATGAATTTGGTAATGATAATAAACAAATTCAATAATATGTTTTAGCGAAACCTTAAATAGAATTTGATTCAAAATATCGTAAACAAATTATTTTTGATATTAATGCATCAATATGTATTCCATTTACATTTTCTGATTTACCTAAACCTGAATTAACAATAACTCGTGTTGATCAATCAAAAGAAAATTGTGCAACACTTTATTTATTTCAATCGAGCGGAACATTTCTTTTACGTCAAATAATACGTAATCATACTGATTTATATCGTTTACGAATTATAAATCAAAGTGATACAGCCACATCACGTCTGCATATTCTTATTCAAACTGTTCCATCATCCATCTGGTGCACCATTACAAATAACTGCTAGTGGAAATTATTATGTTAGTCTTATTTGCCATTCTTGTTTGGATGTTGGTGGAAGTTATATAACATTATATTTTGTTGAAAAACGTTAAGAAAATAAAGTTGTTTGGTCAAAAGTTGCAACAACACGTCCAACAAATTCAATATATACATGTACTGATTTACTTGAACAAACAAATTATTGTTTTCGAGTATCAACAGAAAATGAAATTGGTGTTGGTGAACCATTAGAATTAGAACATAGTGTTATGAACTAAATTACCATATGAACTTCCAGGTCCACCAATAAGTCCAATTAAAATTGATTGAATAACTCAAACAGATTGTACATTAACATGATTATCACCAATAGAAGATGATGGTGCAAAAGTTACTAGAGGTAAAGATGTTAATCGACAAGCATGGTTACCATAAGATACAATTTCTTGTGATGAGACACCAGTTTATATAAGACAATTAAAAGAAGATGCAACATATATGTTTTGTACTTACCTTTAATAATCTATGTTTTACTTGATTCTAATGGTCAGACAAATGGCAACATTTAGCACACTAATAAAGAATAAAAATCTACTATATATACCATTCAGAAATTAACAGTCCTAAGAATATAAACTCATACTGAGTGATGTATTCATAGATCTTAATTAGTATTTTCTGAATTTATAAATACTTAAATAAATTTATCAGCTCACCAATTATAAATTAATGGATACGGCAGAAGAAATTGTCGATTTTTGATAAATTATTTGCTTAAGTAAAACTAGATGAGAAAGTTTCGTTCTTATATGAATTTCTCACTGTTCATTTCATAGAAAAATGATGGTATTCTAGTCAAAATTATTAAATACCATGTATTCCAAAATATTTGCAGTATGACTCTACATAGTCAAATGATGAAACGTTAGTTTTTCTATCAAAAGAACAAAACTCTTTTGACTTCTTCTATGCTTAAAAATCAAAATAAAACGATAATATTCTGATTTTGTTTTCAAAAGATGCATCCTCGAAAGCTCTTATATAAGCCGGCGTATAAAGAAATTCATATTACACAATAAAAAGTCTTTCAAACATTTTATCGTTTTTTTCTTAGATAATTGAACTAAATTGATCTTATGTAATTTTAATATACGACTTAAAATAAAAATGTCGAACCAGAATTGTGATGCTGACTTCACCAAAAGAAAATCAAAATAGAATACAATACATTTTAGTAAGTCTTTCATAAACGATATGATCTTCATTTATATAAAATTCATGTATGATTTGTTTTATCGTAAGAAAAAAAAAGAAGAAAAGAGATAGAGAAACAGAATAAAGATGACAACAATTACATATAATAAAATATCGACTGTAGTCTCTCTATATTTTCAATAATCTGTACATACACACACACACATACATGTAAACAATCTGAACTTACACATCCGAGACCAAAATAAGAGGATGATACATAAATATACATTGATAAAGAGAAGAAAGAACAAACGAAAAAAACAAACAGTGCACAAAACAAAAAAGTTATGCTTGCTCGGACATATTTCTTTAATGATTTATATATATATATATAAATATGTGTGTATAGAATTCTGAACAACACCTGAGTTTAGAAGAAAATAAAATCTTTCAATCATTATTATGATTGTTCATTATCTTTTTTGAATATTTTATTTTGTTCATGTTCATCATCATTATTATTGTCTAGTTTACGTTTATTTGTTATTAATTGTGAATCACTGTTATTTTCTTCTTCGTCTTCATTTTCATCTTCATCATCATTATACTGATTAGCAATACTTGATAAAGCTGGACTCTAGAAATAATAAAGAATAAATGAAATTTCAATAATCTTTATTATAATTTTTCTTTTTACCTTGGCATATGGAGATGTAGGTTCAATTATTTGGGATGATGTAGGAGAGGATGTATCAACTGGAGGTGCGGTTATTGATGAACGTTGAATATGAATACTAATAACAGGTTTATTATAATGAGAACGTGTTGATGTTGGTAATTCATCATCATCATCGTCATTATTTATTGAAGAAAAACGAGATCTTGGTGGTTCACTGGTTGAAATTGCACTAGATATTTCTGGTTGACTATCATCATCATCCGAATTATTATTAAATAATGTATTATGATTAAATGATGTTATTTTATTTTCATCTGCATCATCATTAAACCAATTTTCTTCATCAACATCAAGATCACGTTCATCTTTTCGAAGACGTTCAATTGATAAAAGATGATTAATATTTAAATTATCATGAAAACGAGATGTACTACTTGTTGGTGAACTAGAAAAAGGAAAAAATTTTTCGAATTCTCATTACAGATGTTTCTTATCAACAATTAATTCTTCTGAAGGGAACTCGATGTATAATCTAGCCCGAGACTAAAGTTAACTCTTAGCCAAGCAAAACCCTTTTCGGTCTTAGAAATAATCGGATTTTATTGAAAACAATGTAAGATATATCATCAACATCGGAAATCAGTGGAACATGGAAGTATTATTCCGCATCAGATAGTTTTAAAATTTTTCCCGATGATTTACGTATGTTTCCTGCCGGAAAAAATACAGGAAATTGACCGAAAGTCGCCGGAGACTCTCTACTCCGGAATCCTGCTTTCGTATACCATTGATTTCCGATATAGTTCTGTTGTCTCATGTGAATTTTTAATTTAATGAAATTTTTACGATCTGACTTGGACACTAGTCGCTGGTCTCTTAGAATCTATGAGTAGAGTTTTTCATTAACCCTTTCATCCCGATTCAATTTTCATAGAAAGTAACATCTCTAAATTCGTTTTATTAGAAAACAAAATATATTACAAGATGCAGCGTGAAACGCTCTACAATCTACATCGTAAAGCTTATTTCAAATGTGTACCTTTTGTTTTTAGAAAAAGCAAAATTTTGTGCGATCAATTCTTGCAACCTCAACATTTAGTCGCACACAGTTTTGCTTTTTTTTGAAAACAAAAAGTACACAATTGAAATAAGCTTTACGATGTAGATTGTAGAGCGTTTTACGTTGCATCTTGAGGTATATTTTGTTTCTTCTTACGGAATCATATTAGGTGATAAAAAGATGAAACAAGAAAAATGAAATTTCACATTCGTGTAGAAAAAAATGATCGTCTTGCAACCTCGTAAACTAGTCACACAGAGTTTTATTTTCTTTGAAAACAAAAATTACACAATTAAAATAAGCTTTACTATGGAGATTGTAGAATTTTTCACGCTGCATCTTATGATATATGCTGTTTTTTTTTAATAGAACGTATTTGGAGATTAAAATGTGAAATATATCGTGAGCCACCGGTGGCTCATATCGGGGTGAAAGGGTTAATATAAATGTCTAATGATTGAAATCTTGAAATACAATTTAGATTCTTAACATACACAACTGGTTTTTAAAATAGATAATGATAATTTTTTCGTAAATACCTATCATCGAGCATTCGTTCTCTTCTATCTTTATGAGTATCATAACGTAATTTTAAGTCATGAAATGTTTTCACATAAGATATGGATTCAAAATCTGAATAGAAATTTTCAACAAAATAATTAATTAATGTTTTAATATCTTCCTATAATAGAAAAAAGAAAACATTATATAATAATAATAATAAAATCTTTTTTTTTAATACTTGTCGAATAAATTCAAACAATTCAATTAATGCTGAATTTAATAAATTATAACGTCGTTTATTAGCTTTGAATGCATCGACAATAGATGCGAATAAATTATTTCGAGCAATCGTTAAATTGTACTGTTCATCTTTTAAACCAATAATTTTTCTTAAGAATCGAAGTGCACCTAAACAAAAACAAAAAAAGATATTTTTTTATGAAATAAAAAAAAATAATTTTTATATATATTTACTAAGTTGAAGAAATTGATGTTTAGATTTTAATAAGACAAGTACACGTTTTAATAAATCTTTT
Source organism: Macrotrachela quadricornifera (assembly GCA_022393335.1). NCBI lineage: Eukaryota > Metazoa > Rotifera > Eurotatoria > Philodinida > Philodinidae > Macrotrachela > Macrotrachela quadricornifera. The sequence goes on along the minus strand of JAJEKB010021558.1, from coordinate 189,449 downwards.
TTATTAAGAAAATTTCTCATATGATATGTATGATGTTCAACACAAAATGTTATAAAATCAAGAATTAAATTTTCTAATTGTGCTATATGAAAATCATCACGAGCTAATTTAAGATCAGTTGAATTAGCCATAAGTGGTGCAAGTAATACAGACATTGAACGAAAATAAAAAAATGATAAAAATTCGGTTTTTTCACTTATTGATACAGCCATCATATTTTCTGGATCAATTAATAATTTAAGATAATTCATTAAATTAAGTGCTCCACTTAATTCTAAAACAAAAATATCACGAAATATATTATTAAAATAAAAGTATTCGAATAGTCTATAAAGAATTGCATTTATTAGAAGTTTTTCTTCATTGTTTCCTTTATTATAAGACTTCTCAAGGTCTTCTCTTCCTCCCTCAAAAATCGATCACAGTAGTACAAGCGAGATATCTATTCAATAAGAATCCACAAATTGTTCGTTTTGTCTGCAAGTATTCTCTGTGGACTTCTATTCAATTTATATAATTTCTTTTTTATTTGAAAGAACATCTCAAAAGATAAGTCCTACGAGAGTCTTCTTTTTGAAACTCTTCTCTATTAAGTGGAGAAAAAGGTTGACAAGTTCATTCACTTGAAAAGTGGCGCTTTTTTAATATAATGATAAAAAAAAAAGTCTCATTTAAAAAAATGAAGTCTCATAAGTCCTGACATTTTTGACGATCCTTCAAACAAAATAAAATATTTGGGTTAATGTAGTACTGTGATAGAATGCTACTGTAAATACGGAAAACCGTTGCACGTACAAAAACATGCGTAGTAAAATTGCTACATTCATAGGCAAAATATAAACAATGAAACCGAAATTTTCAGCTCTATACGTTTTATTAGGAGGGAAATCATGTTTCAACAAAATGAAGAAAAAAATAATCGATTAGTGATTATATATATTTGTAGTTTTGAATTTTTGTGATTGAATATTTCATTTCATCTATTCCTTTGGTCACAATACTTAGAATGATTATCTATAAACAGGGAGCAAGCTAACAAAAATGGAAAAAAACAAATCCTTGGTCAAAGTGATGATCAAGTTCTTCTAATAGGTCTAAAATATAACAATTACGTTTAATTGAACCAAAATAATAATCAAGAAGGAATTTCAAAAATACTAATAACATAATTCTTTATAGACTACTCGATATATATCTTTTACTATATTACCTGGATCGGGATCACTTTGTATTTCTGATATAACTAAATTAAGTAATAATTCATCATCATCTTGTGTTGATTGAGTTTCTTGTAACATATATTCACGTACTGTTGATGGATTACATTCAACTATGGAAGTAAATACATCAAGTGCAGCTTGTTTTGTTGTTATATCATCAAGAGTCTATTTTAATCAAATATTATTGATTTTTCTTTTAAAATTATATCTATTACTTACAAGTATCACTTGAATTACATTTAGAATACCATGAGTAGCAAGTGCCTAAAATAAAATAATAATGATAGATAAATATTAGAAATAGATGAGACACAGAGAGGATCAGTTTTCTCTTGGATATCTGTTTTTGTTATTCTAACAAAGTCTATATAGTTAAATTTTTTTATTTTCTTTATTTAATGTCATAGAGATGAAATAATAATTGTGATATACATCCAAGTCGAAGAAAACAAAATTTCTACACGACCTTAATCGACGAATCATATAACTGGGTATCACGATAATATATCTCCGCGACTGTATATGACGTAAAACAAAGATCATTATGACTTTTTAGATACTCCATTGATATCTATTGAATAACATACAACAGATTCTAATTGATTTTATACATACTTTAGATAATGATATTATGAAGAATGTATTAACCTTTAAAAGCTAATCTAATAGGTTCGTTTCTTTTATAGAAAATTCGCTTTTATAAGATTGAAAATATTGCAGCTGAAAAAAGTTCTCAATAAAATAGATTGAAACCATTTTTATTATAGCTATGAGTCATCATGTGTTGACATTTCTTTCGTGACCTGACACAGAACAATGACAAACAATGTTTTTATCGATAAACACAGGTTAACAAGGAAATGTCCTCAGGTGTCACGTATGATTTTAAATAAAATATAAAGCAAATTATTAGATTAGAAAAACATTATTCCTGATGTAAAGTGGTGCTGTCCACATCTTGCTAACTGAAAAAATTCAATTGATTTAATTCTTCCATAGTAAAGTAGAAGAGTGAATACTTTACATCATGAACTATCCTTGCCGATGTCTATTATCTGACATATTTTTTATTTAAACCTGCTATGACATCTGAGATTCATCTCTTCGTAAGATTTGAAATATGATGAGTTAAGTGAATAAATCTATTCGAGTTGAAATGATTTCTGCTACATACTTGAAAGAAATTATCTCGATTTTGTTGTTGTAATGTTTGTGAAAAAACACAAAATTCTTTAAGAAATAACATAAGATCTTTTCGTTTATCATCTGATAAATTTTCATCTTTTAATGTTATAAATAATTGGCTAAGAAATTTTGGATCTTCCTAAATAAACAAATAAACATAAATAAAAATAAAATTTAATAAAATAATAATTTCTTACATAAAGTAATGTGACAATTTCAACTTTATTAAAAAATAAAAAACTATTCATTGTTGATAATAAATTTTCTTCAAATAAACTTGGTGCTGGTAAAATAGCATCTTGTATATATTGTATTCTATATGTTTGATGAATTTTTGTTAATAATTCTTGACTACCAATTGGTATAACTTCTTTAAATGTTGCTTTTTTATTTAAAAAATCTCTATGATTTCGTTTTGTTTTCATATCTAATGGTAATTCATATTCTAAACAACCAATTATATCCATTATAAATTCTTCACTAAATAATATTTCAAATAATGATGATTTATTTAAATAAAATATTGAACGTATTATTTCATATAATTGATGTAATGAATCAATATTTTCTAAATCTTCACACATACGAAATAGATCAATTAATTTTCGTATATAATTTCCTGATTCAATTGCACGTGATAATAAATCTCGTCGTGATGCATCACGAATTTTTTCTAGTGTAAATAACTCACATAATTCACGTAAATGTGATAAATCAACTGGTGGTAAATTTATTGTTGATGATAAATAATTTTCATTTGATTCAATACATTCTTCATCAGATTCATAGATTGCGGAATCATTTGTTAAATTATTTGTATTAGTTGAAAATGAAGATGAATCTTTTCCTTGGACCTAAAATATTTCAAAAATTATATTTATTATCAATTAATGGATAATATTTACATCACAGATATTTTCCCATATATCATCACAACCAACTTTTTCTTGAAAACTTAATGCTAAATCATATTTTTCACCTTCGGACCAGACGATTAAAGTTTCCTAGAAAAAAAAGACAAAAAAAAAAATTTAATTTGATATTAATTTTTCATTAAATTAACTTGTTGTTTTTGATATTTTGTATGAAGTTGAATTTTAGATTCAAGTAATGTTGAACCATCAACTTCTGATTTAACAATAATTGAATGAGTTTTATTAAGTGCTGTTGGAGATATACATGTAACAAAACCAGTACCACGATCATCCCATTGTCGTTCTTCATTTAATGTATAAAGTTTAACACGTGATCGATTGTTAGGTGTAGGTGTCGAAGAAGCACTCATTATCTAAAATAATTCAATACTAATTCTCTTTTTCCCCTTATTATGTAAGACTAATCAAAAAAAAACTCGAAGAAGAATTACTAGCATTTGTCATGTAAAAGAGTAGAATGGGAAAAGAAGTAAAGAACGAAACTAACAAACAATAATATCAAGAAATATTAACCAATAGAAGTTAAGTATATGTCCCTTTTGAAAATTTACTTATTTTTTATTCTTATTATGAATAAATTATTCTATGAGAATAATAGTATTTTTATATTTAATAAAGAATCAAATAAATAATTTCAATTTTATATTATAGAGGACGTTACATGTTCAAATAACATGTCTAAAATTATGATGTGTTATCTTATAACATAGGAAATCTTTTAAAATCTCATTTTCAGTAACAATATACTTTGTCTTTAGGATTCATATTTTCAATAAAAGACTAAAATCTATGTAGGTGAAGCTGGCAATGGATTTGAATAATTCCACCGGCGGATTCGCTTAGACCCAAGTGTCAGATGTTTCATTGGTGTTCACAGTACAACTTGGTGAGCTCTATCCATTGACAAAATCAAGTTTTCCATAGGTCAAACAATGTTTTTGTGAAACTTCGATGCGAATAGATCATTTCGTACAAGACATTGCATTGTAGTATATTCGTGGATTATTTGTTACAATAATTTCGTTTAAATAATTTTATTTCTCTGTATTCAGTATCATAAGACTCTCTGAAACCACCGTTTAGATAGACTATATTTGATTCATTGTTCAAAAAAATTGATAGAATTTTCTTCACCCATAACGAAAAATCTCTGTAGTTGCTCAAAAGTGTTTAAACTTAGACTATTTTTATCCTGAAAATTATGCTGAATCAGAAAATATACTCGAACTTGATTCGTCTCCTCATGTTTTAAGATCATTTTACTTGTTTCTTGATCTATAGGAAAACATGAGTAATAAAAATAAATCGTAGAAAAGCTATTTCACGCACTAATTTAAGTTCACCTTAGAAAACGATCACCTTTTCTACGATTCATTATTCTAAGAGGGATATATTCGTTTGTCTAGAACTTTACAATATTTTAAATCGAAATTCAACCAATCGTACCAGAAACGGTGTATTCCAAGCATTTCCTTGGAGAAGGTCTCAATACATTATAATAATGAATCTCAAAAATACTTTATAATCAAATACAATACTCAAAAATGTCTTTTTCATAGTCAAAAGTCTCCTGAGACCTCTGAATAATCCGATCTAATTATATGAATCATTCTACTCTAATAAGTAGTAATGATACTTCCGATAGGAGCCAGAAGTTCCATTGAGACTCCATGATGTCTGATTTAGACGTTTCGATGATCTGCTCTCCTGAATAATGATCATACTACCGATTGGAGCTAAAAGCCTCATTAACAATCAAAGAGACTTCCGTAAGACTTTTCGAGAATCTGACCTGCTGAATAGTAAGCATACCACCGCTTGAACCAAAAGGTCTCATTGAGACTTCTCCAAAACATGATCTAATGAATAGTAATCATATCTCCATAAGAATGCAAGAGTCTAATGAAGGCTTCTCAAAGACCTAAATTAATGCGTAATAATCATGATTCTCATAAGAGTAAAAAGTTTCATCCAACCTATTCAATCTGAAACTCTAGTGACCAGGCCTAGCATCTCAATGGCTAGGCTAATCAAACTATTTTGGAAATAATGTATAATCGAGGGTGAAGTTAAGCGTGACGCTTAAGAAACGAACCTCACCTGAAATATGTATCATACCGAAAATGTATGCAAATGTGCATCTTCAGTATCTAAAACTCACTCCCGGATATAGACCAAAATATTCAAAACAAAACGCTTATTAGGCAGTCGACCTAAAGCCACAATGAGACGTCTCAATACTATAGAAAATCTTTACGAGAGAATTTTCTTTACATCTCAGTCTCATGTATACAAGATAATCTACCTCTACGCTTCGCGTTTTGGCTAAGTTCAAAAGAAACTCAAAATGACTTTTCATTTTATTGAAACGACCAAAAGAATCCTACCTGAAGTATTTTTCATACGAAAAAAGTATTACAACATGTGTGTGAAATATCTCAAACGAGCACTCTTATATAGGGTGACATGTTCGAAACAAAACGGTGAGCGGGTAGTCGACCTAAAGCCTCGATGAGACATCTCAGTACTATAGAAGATCTTTACGAGAAAATATTTTTCGTTAATAGTAGTCATCAACGTCTGAGATGCAGAGGTGGTATGAATGTTATTTATATAGGTGAGAACCTTTTTGCAGTTTCACAGTTCACTTCATCAGTTGTGCTGAAATTTAGGCGGTGTTTTTTATGAGTCTTTTGATAGATCATTGTGCGGCAGATAAAAAAAATAGCTGGAAAGATATCATGCTGTTGTAGTGAAGTAGTTTATATAAATTTTCTAATCATATACTGTTGTAAAATGGATTGTTTTTGTAACTTTCTAACTAAAAGAAGGTCCTGATCGATTTAAATCGTAAAATTTTCATCAATTTATAGTATATTTTCAATTTCTAATATAATTTTCGGACGTTGGTTTTTGTCAAATTTTTTATAGCAATGAGTCGTAAGAAAATACTAAAAAAAAAACACTATTTTTAATAAGAGGTTAATTTATTAGCTAAAAGATCGTATGACTCAACACAGAGCTTGAGATTCCTATTGTTAGTTCGAAACTGGCAGATATGGTTGATATATATATATATATGAGTATCATTTCACTATATAGAAATCAGCGAGAACAGTGCAGGAAATGACGACTATGAAACCGGGCATATGCCGCAAGTTCTGAAGACACAGATCCGGGCGGACATGGCAGGAGAGTGAACGGAAAATTCCGGCGACTTCCAGTCCGGAATACTGCTTCCCTGATCCAATGATTTCCGGTCGGATCCGATCCGTACACTTCGACCTGAGTAACTTATCTTCTTCTACTCAGTGAAATTTTCTGATATGCATATATTTTTACTATAGAATTTTCAATATTTTTTCTTTACTTATACAGTTAACCAGTATTAGTTATATTCTATGAAAGGAAACTGATAATATTGTAGTAGAGAATTATATGTGGAAAATTTGTTGAGTCATAAATATAGCTTCTAACATGTACAATTTTGGGTAAAAAGAACACTTCAACTCATTAAAATATAAGTGATTGGTGGAGTGTACATCACGAGTAGGATTATGACATCGTCATTTTGCCAGTTTAATACATGCTATACGTCTGAAACTTTCAGGAAATATTTGCAGTCTTATAAGGATGCTGAGATAAAATTTCCAAGTAATTTGGATAATATAAACATGATTTTCATTACTACAGACTGAAAATCATCAAAAGTGATATTCGGTAGTGTCTTTGATGAAAATTTTATTGGATAAAACTTACGAGTCATGCTTTCGAATGATGCATTCCACCGAATTCAAAGTGTCTATATGGCTGAGATATGAATAATCTAAGGTAAAGATAGCGTTTCATGTATAACCGTATTCCATTTTGTTGAATTAATGTCGGGTTAGTGTCTGCGATCACGGTTTATCAAAACATACATGCAGCCAAAATTTGAAGCCAAAAGCTTCAGATATTGATAAAGTATAGCGAAGGTGAAGGACTTTTGGCCAGCACTGCGTCTCATCAATAAAAAAGAATGATCTAATAGTCTGCATTGCCGATGTCTTCATCTGTTATATGTCAGAATTTGAATCTTTTAGCCTTCTCTGTTGCATGGATACAAACACCTTAATATTTCGTAAATAATTTGAAGCTCCACTACTAGTTAATATCTCTATTGTATATGAAAGTTTGACTGAAGTTAAACTATTCTTTTACAAAATTATTATAAGAGATATAACTCGCAAAATTCGATTATAAAGCAGCAATTTAAAGACCACTAGTTGACTAAAGAGGAGATTAGAAGTTAAATACCATTTCATATATATCAAACTTGAAGTCAAGTATTCACTTTTATGAAGATGAGAGCACTATCCTACGTAAGGATGAGGGAGCAGTTGTATAGTTAAATACTTGAATACTTGAAAAGATAATTGAATAGTTGAATTCAAGTTTCAAGTTTGACACTACTGATAATCATATAACATATAATTTAATCTAAGTAAAAATCTCTTTATTTAAGAGTACAAATATTGTATAACTATACAAAATGAATATAATACAAAAAAAAATGGAATGATTACGAATAGGAATTATAAACATATTGAGATTAAAATATTGATCAATGAATGAGTAATGTAACAAAAACCATAAGAAAAAGAAGTAATAATGATGCACGTATATTATTTGAACCAAGCTAAAATAAAATAAAAAATAATGAAAAATATACATAAAAAAAAAACATACAACAACATATCGATTGCATCGATCTCCTTGACAACATTCAACACACGCCCAATCTTCATACCAATTACGTGTACAAACAGTTGCCAAACCATAAAGAACTAATAATTAAATTTTATTATTATTTTAAATTTATTAAATAGTTATTACTTACGACGAGTACATGCATCTCGTGTATCACATCCTTTTGATATATAATGGCGACGTTCACCACGTGGTGTCCTGAAATTTATAAATAATATTTTATTTAATATTAATTTTATTTAATTTCTACCATTCATGTGGTGTTGTCCAAAGAATTAATGTTGCACATGTATCTTCATATCTTTGACACATACGAACAGTTTTTATACATTTATCATCATTACCTTCTTGTTGTTCACATACATAACATTCAAGACCATTTGTAACTAAAAAAAAAATAATAATACATAAAATAAAAAATAATTTCAATTTACTTGAAAGAAAGCCAAGAATTAAAATAAAATTAATTAAAATCAAATTCATGATCTTTCTATTCAAACTATACAAGGACAAACAAATCGAACATTTCATACCATACTATTTAAAAAAAACATGATTGGTTATTTTAGAAGAATGAATTATTAATTTATAAATGAAAGATGGCGTGAATTATAGAATTTATATTTATATGTTATGTATTATCTTACTTTCCAATAGGAATGTATTCATACAGCTTTTGATAATGTATCTTTTGAAAAAAATAAAATAAAAGATTTTATCATGATATTGTATACATTTTGGTGCACTTGATATATCTTTATACAGTGAAATCTAACGTTATTAAGACTAATGATTCTAACAATCATGAAATACATTCCTACTAATGCTCAAAGTTGCTAGAAAATCATTTTTTTTCGTAATTGTTTTCTTCTATGATAATAGATAAAAGAAGCTTTGATGCATGTTAAGATTATATTAGATTAATAAAAAAAAAAAAATACTTCAATAATCAGTTCACTTCACATTATACTCCGTACAGTAAGTTTTAGTATATGTATTGAGCTTTCATAGGGGATACATAGATGATTTTCAATTCAAATATGACAATTATGTTTATTAACCAACGTAGACAATGATGGATGTGAATAAAAAAAAAATTTGAACCACATTGTATAACAAACAAATTTTCTAGATATTATTCTCAATATGTAAAGTATTCAAAATTTAAGATATACATTTTAATAATAGCCTTAACAGACGAGAATAATATACTGATGAAAGTCTACCGACAAGATAAATAAATAGAAATAATCATAATTCAATAAGTAGTTTATGTTTGCATATTTTATTAGTATTACGCATTTACTTTCAAAACAAAAGCTCTCTTTTGTATTTTCTATCTGTAAATATTTTTTTTCTAATACGTTGAATTTTAATAAAGATTTAAATAGGAAAAAAATTAATAATATCGTTTTCATATTGCAAAGAAATATCACGCCACCTTTAATAGTCATATATCTGGTTCATTTTATATTATATATTATCATTGATAATATAAAGTAGTTTGTTATTTATTTGACATATTTTTATGATTGATGAACAAAATCTACCAATGAAAAAATGTTTTTTTCTTTCTTTTATTTCACCTTGTCTTTTGTAATAGGCAAGAAAAGTTCTTCAATAGTATTTTAATTATGGGAAATACTGATTCAAAAATCGATTTTCGTGTAGCTATTGTTCAATTAACATCACATAGTCAGGTACTAAAAACAAATTCTTTGAAAGTAATATTATTTATTTTTTTCTTTCTTTTAAAAAAGCAAATTGAATCAAATGATGAATCGTTTTGGGATCAATTTTGGTCGGATAAAATAACTAATGTTCAAGATGTATTTACATTAGTACCAGCTGCAGAAATTCGAGCATTACGAGAAGAACTACCATCAAATTTAGCAATATTATGTAATAAATTAGTTGATCGATTACAATTAGCTGCCGAACATTCATGTCATACACAACGAGATCAAACTGCTGGTTAGTATATTTCTGATATTTATTTATTTATTTATTTATTCGTTTTTTTTACACTATAGCAATTAATTGTGTTCGATTACTTACTCGTTTATTACCATATATATTTGAAGAACCGGAATGGCGTGGTTTTTTCTGGTCGGATATTCCTATTGGACAACAACAACAAACAACAAATGGAGTATGAAGAATAATTTTAATAAAAATTAAATAAGATATTATTTATATGAATTTATAGGAACACAGTAATAAACCACCATTAGCTGAACGACTTCTTCAAACATTAGCAGTAAATCAAAAATGATTTATTGAGTATTTATTTATTTATTTATTCTCATTTTCTCTTTTTGAAAAGGATCTTTTATTCTGTCCGGATTTTACTGTTTCTTCAAAGAAGAAAAAAGGACCAGTAAAGCATATTTAATAATAATAATAAATTAATAAATGAGTATTTTTTTGTTTGTATTTAATTTAGGATAATCCAGAAGATATACATACAATTGATAGTTGTGAATATATATGGGAAGCTGGTGTAGGCTTTTCTCACTCACCTGTACATGCACCAAGCAACGATCGAAATCGAACAGAAATTCTCAAACTTTTGCTTACTTGTTTTTCAGAAACAATTTATATGACTCCATCAGGTTATTTATCTTTCACTAAAATAAATACATTTATACTATGAGTTGTCTAAAGACAGATTAAATGTCAGTACGATGATAAAAAATTTCGAATACTATCAATAATTGCTACAAATATACCCAAAATTGGTTTATTTCATCGTCAAAAATTCATGTTATAATATCAAACAATTAAATTAGAAAACATATTTCACATGAGGAGATCTTGGACACGCTTTTAACAATTATTGACAATATTTGTACTTTTTGTTTATCGTAATGATATTATAGAATAGAGTCCTCCGCAGGTTCAACTTTTTAAACCTGAAACCGACTCGACCCAATCCGAGAACATTATCTTATTCATATTATTATAATATCTGATGTACAGAAATACACAAGAAAACCTGAGTTCATACAAAACAACTTAAAGTTTCTTTGCTCTACTATTCGATGATCTCTATGATTTTCTTTGAAGTTCATTTTTAAACAACATCAGCAATAGGGTTAAAATATCAAACAGAAATATTTTTTTTAATTTATTAAGAAATGTCGCGTGCATTCATATATTGTCTTTGTCGTGAATATTAGCTAACCAATTTATATCTTATTATTCTTCGTATACAGAATAAAAAAAACATGTAGTGCAGTAGCTTATATTATCAAATAATGTAACTCAATAGAAACTTGACATATTTCAAATATAAACTCGCACCCGCCCGCGGGTATAGAAACTTAACTTATAATAGATCTTGTAGATTATTTAGCGATAACAAAAATCGCTTGTGATGATAACTCCTAATTAATTCTAAATAGACTGAAACTTAGAGATTTATCACTGATAGAATCACGAAATTGAGAAGAATGATTGTCATAGTTATCCATATATTCTCAACTATTTATTATTATCTTTAATAGAAATGCAATCTCATCCAAATAAATGGTTAACTTATTTTACATCCGGTCATAATCGGTAAATAAATTTCTATATTTAAAATAAAAAAATTCTATTTTGATTATCATATTATTTTTTTTCTTCAGTCAAACATTACCATTATTTACATCATTAATAAATATTGTATTTTCTTATGATCCTGTTGGTTATTTACCATATAATTATCTTTTATTTACTGATACACGTGAACCTCTAGTCGAAGTAGCTGCTCAATTATTATGTATAACACTTGATAGTAATAATTCATCAACATCAAATGATCGAATATCATCACCATCATCATTATCACCAATAGATGATGAATGTTCAAATTTATTTATTAATTATTTATCACGTATTCATCGAGATGATGTAAGATATTTGTTTGTTTTTTTGTATAATTATTAAAAAATGTATATGAATATATATTTAGGATTTTAGTATTTTATTAAAAGGTTTTTGTCGATTATTAAATAATCCACTTATTCAAACATATTTACCTGGTTCATGTAAAAAAATTGGTTTTTATCAAGAATTACTTATTTTATTTTGGAAATTTTGTGATCGAAACAAGGTTTTAATTAATAAAATACATTTAAAATTATTTTTTAATTCTATATTTTTTTTTCATTTAATTAAATAGAAATTTTTATATTATGTTCTGAAATCTAGTGAAGTACTTGATGTACTTGTACCAATACTTTATTTTCTTAATGATGCTCGTTTGGATACATGTAAATAAATTTTCTTAATTTAAATTTTTATTTTTATTTTTATTTTATTTAGCTAAAACTGGTTTAATGCATATTGGTGTATTTATTTTACTTTTACTTAGTGGTGAACGAAATTTTGGTGTACGATTAAATAAACCATATATAACACGAGTACCAATGGATATATCTGTATTTACTGGAACTCATGCAGATTTATTAATTATTGTATAAAGATATATATATATATGTTTATAAGAAAAAAAAAGAATATTTATATTTTAGGTTTTTCATAAAATAATTGTTTCAGCACATCAACGTTTACAACCATTATATGATTGTTTATTAACAATTATTGTTAATGTTTCACCATATCTTAAAACTTTATCAATGGTATCAAGTAATAAATTAATTCATTTACTTGAAGTTAGAAAACTAATAACAAAAAAAGAAGAAGATTATTTATATTGAAAAAATTATTGATTTATTTAGGCATTTTGTTCTCCATGGTTTCTTTTTGCTGCATCAGAAAATCATCATCTTGTTTTTTTTCTTCTTGAAGCATTTAATAATCTTATACAATATCAATTTGATGGTAAAATTTTAGTTTTATTTTATTTTATTAGAAATATTATTTTTAGGCAATGCTAATCTTGTTTATACAATAATTCGTAAACGACAAGTATTTTTTTCTTTAAGTAATTTATCTACTGATACACAAACAATAACAAAATTAAATACAAAAATTTCTACAAATTCATTTTTAAAATCAAGTCCGGATAGAAATGAAAATCAAAAAAAAAATCTTTTTCAGTTAAATTCAAAATCAAATACTGATGATGAATCAACATTAAGTAAAGAACTTTCACAACAGTCAATAACAAAAACAATTAATAATGCAATGACAACAACTCTAGCAGAAACACCATGTTAGTAAAATCAAGATTCTATTTAGTTTTTTTTCTTTCAATATATTCTAAAACTCTCTTCTAATTTATATATAATATATTTTATTTCATAGCTATTCACAAAATGACGGAACGTACATTAGCTGCATCACCAAATTCAGACAATGAACAAAATCAACAACCTGTTATAAATAAAGAAATATCTCCACCATCAACTCAAGTATATTTAATTCTTTAAAAACAAAAAAAAAACCTATTTCATTTTCTATAATTTAGCCTGCTTCACCAACATCATCACATGTTGGTTCTATTTCAAGTCAAATTCATCAATCGGATAATGGAATTTGGTCTCCAACATCTGAATGGGCACAATCATGGAAAGGAAAATTACCATTACAAACAATAATGCGTCTTCTACAAGTTCTTGTACCACAAGTTGAAAAAATTTGTATGGATCGTGGTTTAACAGATGAAAGTGAAATAATTAAATTTCTTCAACATGGTACACTTGTTGGCCTTTTACCAGTTCCACATCCAATATTAATTCGTAAATATCAACCAAATTCTGGTACAGTTATGTGGTTTCGCACTTATATGTGGGGTGTTATTTATCTCAGGTAAAATGAAAAATAATAAATGTTATTAAAGAAAATAAATTTTGTTTTTATTTTCTATAGGAATGTTGATCCGCCTATATGGTATGATACAGATGTAAAATTATTCGAAATTCAGCGTGTTTAAGAACAAATTTTATAACATTTATCTTTTCTTTTTTTTTCTGTTTATTTATTTTATCGTTGTCATTGTCGTTTTTTGTTTTTATGCATAATCTTTTATTTTATTCCATCTTTTCTTTTTTTCTAAACATTTATTTTAAGCATTGATAAGAAAACATATTATTAGTGAAGTTAATTGAGCAGTTCGTTTTATTATTATTCTTATTATTATCGTCATTGTCATCATCGTTTTCATGTTTTCGTGAATGTTAAAAGAAGCAAAATATAAACATGATACTGATCATCAATTAGAAATTCGTTCTTTAATATGCAAAAGAAAAAAGTAACAAGAATAACAAAACATATAAAAACAAAAAACTTGTTTCATATGTCGGGTGTATTTATTCTTTTTAAAAAAAAACTGCAAGCTCTTCAATTTAACTACTTGAAATAGGCAAAAAAAAACAGTTGTATTTCGTTATCGGCATCATTGAATTTCGTATTGTTTTGCTATGATTACAATTCCACCTATTTCGTTTACGTTGTTTTTTTCCTTTCTGGCAATTTATTCTTTTAAACATAGTTTTTCTTTCTTGTGTTATACTTTATGTATATATTGACACATCATCACTGAAAATTAGTCTCGTCTAACGATGTAATATTATTGTTTTTATTCATCATCGTCTTCATCTAATGAATAGGAAGAAGTAGTCCTATTCGACAGGGGCAATTATCGCTTGTCTATGTCTATGTCTATTGGTAAAATAAAGGTGAGAAAGGAAAAAAGAAGAAGAAGAAGAAGAAGAAGAAAAAAAGAACGTAGATCGTATCAATAGTCTATCAATCGTATTTCTTCGATTTCTTTCTTTTTTTTTTGGAAATTTTTTTTATGTAATCATCGTATGTAAAATAAATGTCATGTTTTATTAATATTAGTAACATTAATTATTTGTCGAAATATAAAAAGAAAACGAAGAAGAAGTACAACTTATAAGTGATGAAACCAATTGAAACGGTATTTCCTTATGTTTTTTTTACTTATAAAATGCGTAATTGAAAAATTGAATATATAATGTTTTTTTGTGATTTAAATAGAAATACATGTAAGTATATACAAAAACAAAAGAAGTTCTTGAAAAAATAGAGAAAAAAAAACACGAAAGACAAAAATGTCAGTTGTTCGTATTACAAAAATAACATTTGCTTCAAAAATTCTGTTAAGATCATCATCACAAAATATGAAAAAAACCACAAAATGATGAAAAATTTTTTAACCTTGATAAATACCTTCAATAAAAAAGAAAAATCATCTCAATCCAAAGCGTATTATTTTTATTCTTATTCTTCTTCTTCTTTTATTTTTTTTCTTCTTTTTTTCTTATATGTTGACTGACCTAATTCTTTTTTTTATTTCTTCTCTTGCGACAACTTGTTTCCGTTTTTTTTTTTTCTCCTCTGAGAAATCAATTGCACGGTGTGCAGGTCAGCATACGTGTATTGTTTGCTCCTCTCCGTCATTCTTCTACTATTATATGAATGAATATGATTGTGTAATCATAGGATTGCCAGTCGTCATCATCATCATCATCTATCAATAGAGACAATGAGAACAATACTTTCTAAACATAGATTAGTGAATTTTAAAACTGATTTTGTGTTACAAATTATTGATAGAAATGTTACGATTGAATATATCAAAGAGATCAGTTCATATATATACAGATATTATTTGTAAGTATACATTAGAATTAAATGTCCATTTTGATTTCATATGAATAAAATATTGAGTGTTTTATGTATGTTCAAAAAAGAAAAATCTATGAGAAAATTGAATCAGATGTGAATAGAAAGATTTTATTCGTAAAGGATGTTTAATAAATATATTATTTCTTATTATATGTATTGTTTTTCTATCTTTAATCTTGATCGATTCGGAAAATAATTGTTTTCTTTTCTTTTTTCTTTTTAGTTTATTGGGAATTAAATCGATGCTATTGGCATTAAAAGTGACATTGAGCTTATATTATCCAGAATGTTTTCTTTTTTTTTATTCTGTCCTACTAATGACTTTTCCGGACATGTATAATGAACATGTGCCGCTTTTATTCACTTTCGGATTACTATATATATATATATATATGCCCATTGGGGAAAGAATAAAACAAACTTTATGATAGAATGAACATATCATTAGAGACATTTTTTAGTAAATCATTCATATAGGATAATAATGTAATGTCTCGGTAGGTAAAGATCGAATTCTTTAGTTAAAATATTATCAATAATCGAACATGCTTATTGAATATCAATAAAGAGAAGTAGTTAAAATCTATTTGAAAAGGGCAAAAGAGTCATAAAGATTCGTTTGAGAGTAATCGTTACAGTGACGTGTGTATAACATTGTTTTATAGACATCATATGATGAATTGAATTAAAGGTTATCATCATCATTTTGTTTTCAATTGATGATACATATATATATGTGTATTCTTGAAGGTTTTGTTTACCTGATGTATTATTCATATGTACAATCTCATCTAACAAAATGTGTTGAACATTCTCTCTCTTTTTATTTCTATTGTTAACTTGATCTTTTCAACATGAAAGATATGTTTATGTTGAATATACATGTATATAATCAAGTAAATATCATATAAAAAAAGTGAATGTTGTCATGTTTTGTATAAAGAAAAGAAGAGTTTGTATGTTTACAATAAATTTTAAGAAAACTAATTATTTATTCATATTAATAGTACATATACGTATTAACCTTCAATCTTAATATAGACAAAAAAAAACGAACGGAACAGTCAGTGTTCGTCAATTTCTTTTTTTTTTTTCTTTTTTTTTTTTTAATAAACACAAGACGGAGAGAGAGTATTGAAGAAAAGAAGAAAAAGTAATAGTGTATGCAGTAATAACAGTAGAGTTGTGTGACCTTGTATGGGTGTACGAGCTTCTCCTGCTGTTACAATAAATGTCTTGTTATTTTTTAGATGTGATCAATTTTTTTTTTGTTGTAAAAAAAATATGACTTGGTGTTCGAAAATTTATGAGATGTTTAATGGATGGAATGACGAAGAAAATATTTCATCATCAACAACAACAATTAATAATGTAGCTGAATCATCAAAAACAAAACGAACGAATTCAAATTCTTATCAACATGAATTTGAAGATAATAATAATAATAATAATACAACAATTATTCAACATGATAGTCCTTTTCTTGAAAGATCAGATTCTTTAACATATGCACATATAACAAACGAACAATTGTATAATAATGATTATTTAAAGAGGTATTAAAATATATTTACAGTAGAATAAACTTAATTGATTTTTTTTTCTCTAGTCGTGATTATTGTGGAGAACATATTTGTGCTGATACACTTTTTTCTTGTCATCAACGTGATGGACAATATTATTATAATCCCGAACACAGATTATATGGCATTGCAACAATGTAAATTTATAATCCGGTTCTTTTCGTATTATTGATTTTTCTTTTTATATTTTAGTTCAAATACGTCACTCAATTTACCAAAGTATGTTTTTTTTCTTCTTTGCCACCAACTGGTAGCTTTTCTTTAGCTTTTTTTTTGCTTCTTTCTCTATTATTTACTCCTCCTACTTATATTCATACAATATAATTATTCGATATCGATCATGAATATAAATTTTAAGGTTTACTCTATGTAATATATTCCAGGTATATGGGAAATACAGAAAATAATTTTCAACGACAACTATCACGAAGTTATTCACTTGAATTACCAATGGAATTAAAACAAACTCATTATACATTACCATCACTTGATAATGTATCACCATATGTCAGATATTCAGTAAATCAACATACAAATAAACAACTTGTGAATACAGACAAATCTCATCGATTTTCACTTAATCACGGTGCTATGCGTAATAGTCAAATTTCATTACAAAATCGAAAGGTATACATGTATTTTTTTTTCTTCAATTGTATAAAATTCAAAGAGAAATGATATGAAATATATTTGATGTCTATATTACTTTGACCTTTTCTGACGTATTGTTAATATTAATTTTAGAGGTATATGACCGTGACCATTTTTTTGAATAATGTTCAATTATTAACTCAATCAAACTGGAGATTTTATTATCATAAAGAATAAGATTCGAAATATCTATCTTTAGAAATTAAACAACAAAAAAAAGACATTGGTATTACAATACATAATATATTAGTTGGTCAAGTATTGTTCATACAATGGTCATGGCCATTGAACTCTAAAATCGATATTAGTAATATATAAATAAATTATAAATTCATACCACAGATTTTTCTATTGTAAAAACAGGCAGATTATATATATACTCATACTCTGGACGAACAGAAGGAGAGTTAATAAGAAAAACTTTTACCCTCAAAAAAACAGATGGTACATCTCATCAATAGAAGTTATATAACTAACTAATAAAGAAACAATACAGATGGTAATATCATAGTATCAAAAATGACAAATTAGGACAAGTCAATTAGATATTTATTCATATTTGTTCTACTTAAATTACTAGATAATTCGTAATGATTTGTATTGTTAATTTTACTTTTTAAATATCTTTTCGATTATCTTCTTGATTAAATATAATGAAGAAATAATTTATTTCTTAAATTTTATGTAATTGAACGTTTTATTTCGTCTGTTAATATTATTTTATTTATTATGTAATTTCAATTGATTTCATAAGAAATGCAGAAAAATGATCAGCACACGATTTTTTGATTTGTTTGTTAACATTTTGTTGTCGGATTTTAGAACTATTGGAAGAACTTAATTAATTTATCTTTCAACATTCATTATTTCTTCGTTCAAAAAATTATCGGTATGATCGAATCTTACTATCATTTTGATTGAGAATTTTGTTTTTTTGTTTTTCATGAATAGCATCTTATTTGTTAGTCTCTCTTCACTATTCATAGTCAAATATTCTGAGGCAGAATGAATCGACGAAATAAAACGCTCAATCATAAAATTAAAAAAAGAAAATATTCGAAATTCTATACTTAAAGAGATAATAGAGAAGTAATTATAAAGAGACTAATAATTTTTAATTATAGGAATCATTGGGTTACAGAGTTTCTACACGTTCATCCTATTCTGTACCTGAATATGAAAGTAATGAATTACAATCTCCAAATAATGATCAAATTGAACGAACAATTCAATATAAAATAAAAGAAGTATACATATATATATAATATTATTATTATTATATTTATTAAATAGATGTTAAATTCATCACCCGATGGTGTTTTTCCAATGATTTATCGTTTATCATCTAATGATATATTATATGGTGATGATCATTATCGTATTGAAGGTGGTTATAGTGAACCATCAGAATGGATATTTAAAACAAAAATTCTTCCTGCTGATTGTCGTTTAATATCAGATAATGTTAATTCAATTTATTTAAATCATTTTTATGATCAAGTAAATTGAAAAAAAATTAATTCGAAAAAATCTTCTAATCTGTTTTTACTTTGTATTAATTTTTAGTATCATCATAATTTATATGCTGTTGATGATAGTTTTGATCCCGTTGTTATGTCAATAAAATCACAAAATGATAAATTAATGGTTATTGTACGTACAAAAGAAGGTTCAAAATATATGGATTTTATTGAAAATGAAAAAAATTTAACAAATTATGTTGATTTATCTAAACAACTTTATCCAAAGTTAAATCTTGATCATTTTGAAACTTGTACTAATGTTAAAGCACAACAATTTATTAAAACATATGATGAAAAATTAGAAACACAAAAATTTAAATTTGGAGTTATTTATCAACGAAGAGGACAAGTAAAATTAGATGAATTAATATATATAATATAAAAAATTTTCTTTTTATATTTTCTAGACAACAGAAGAAGAATTTTTAAATAATGATAAACATAATCGAACTTTTGATGAATTTCTTGGTATTATAGCAACAAAAGTTTCATTAAAAAATTTTAAAGGGTATTTAAATTTTATTTTGAAAAGAAAAAGAATGTGTTTTTTTATTATTTTAGTTATCGAGGTGGTCTTGATGTAAGTGAACAAACAGATTCACCAATATCTTATTATGAATGTTATGAACAAAAAGAAATTATGTTTCATGTTAGTACATTATTACCATTTACACATAATGATTCAACACAAATTCAACGTAAACGTCATATTGGAAATGATATTGTTGCTATTATTTTTCAAGAAGAAAATACACCATTCCATCCAAGTATGATTAAATCAAATTTTTTACATGTTTTTCTTGTGATACAACCTGTTCAAATACTTTCAAGAATATGTTATAAAGTAAGTTTTAATTAATTTTTTATAGAATTGTTTTACAACGAGAGAGAGAGACTTGAACATTGTTTTTTGTCATCTGTGGTTTCTAGATCAGAAAAGAAACATAGTTTATTATTTCCTTTTGTTTAAATAGTTTTTATTTATTTAGATAATGCTAATTGCTCGTGATGATATTGAACAATTTCCTCCTATTCTTTATCCAAATGTTGTTTATGTTCGTACTGCTGAACAATTAAAACCTTTTATTTTATCAAAATTAATTAATGCTGAATATGCTGCATATCGTTGTCGAACATTTTCTTTATTACAAGAACGTACACGTTATTCATATTTGAAAAATTTATGTGAAAATTTATCGGAAAAAACTTATGAACATTTATGTGATGAACAAAAACGTTCTAATCGTCGTCGTTCATCATTACTATCAAATTCTAGACGAAAAAGTTATATCTCATCAATGAAAAAAATGTTTACGAGAAGTAATAGTACACCTGATGGTCCTCGTTTATCAACTAAATCTGATCAAATAAAAACTAAACCAAATAAAAAATTATTACGATTAGGAAAATCAATGGAAAGTGTTAATAATAATCAACGTTCATCAATTGCAAGTTCATTACCTGAGTATGTTAAAAACAATTTTTTTTTATCTGAATTTTATTTTTAATCATATATATTTTTATAGTCATGATTTAATTCATGAAAATGATCTGATAAATCGGTAATGAAATTTATTTAAATTGGAATAATTTACTTTTTAATTTATTTAGACATACGAATGGTCGAAGTGATGAAAGTTTAAATAGTAGTGGTGCTGATATGACAAATTCAACATTTCAACATTATTCTTCACATCCAACACATGTTTATTATGGTGATGAATCAGATGAAGGATTGGTAAAAATATTTTTTTTTATTATTAGAATTTTTAAAAAAAAGAAAATTATTTGATTTATAGGATAGTATGTCATCAGCTGATACAACTCGTGTACCATATGATAGTGATGATCAAGATGGTAAACGATATTTTTTTTTAGTTTTTTTGTTTTAACTGTTCGTTTAATTTAGCTTATCGACAACAACTTCGAGAAAAATCTCATCCTGTATGTTTTTGAAAATATTTAAAAATTAAAAAATTTCCTTTTTTTTGCTATAATTTAGCCTCAAGTATGGCATCATATGTCGAACCAACGCCATATTTATACACCACAAACAGTTGGTATACATATAAGTGAAGAAGCAACTGTTTAAATATTTGATTTGTGTCTTTGTGTGGTCATTTTTATGAAAAATGTACTTGTCTTTTCTTTTCATTTGATTTCTATATATTTGTGTGTTTGTTTATTCTCTTTTATTTCATTCATATCTTTTCCTTTTCATTGTCATTATATATGTATCGTAAAAAGAGATTATTTTTATTTGTGTGCATATTAAAATATATATATATATATATATTAGACGTTGAAATTGATCATATATAATGATGTTTTATGTCTCTAAAATTACTCTGATTGTCTTATTTGGAGTAGGTGATTCTATATTCATCTTGAAGATGGATTATGAACATATTTTTCATAAGGGTGAGATTGAGAATGAAGACGATGATTGAAAATATTTGAAGCTATCATAGTATTACGTAGGACATAAGTTATAAAAAATGAAGTAATTAGATAATTGTAATGAATATAACACAGAATTTCAGATGACTCTAGATTAAAGAATGTAACTTCGTGAATGTCATCCAGGATTGTCACCTTTTGACGTTGGAAAAGCAGAAAAAAACAGCAGAAAATATGTTTTTGATACCAAACTATCTGTTAACCTTTGACTTAATATACGGCTTGTCCGTAGGTAACGCACTCACGCTTTATCAACTTTCGATCCAATTTTTTTAGTAACAACAAAGCTTAGAGCCTTGAAACTTTGAGGATATATGTGTGTTATGAAGCACTTTAGTGTGTATAAGTTTCACGCTAATCGACTTTATAGTTTCGTTTTTATACTAAAATTACATGTTGGTGACGCACTCACAAAAAAGACACCCTTCTCTATGGGGGTTGTTAGAATGCGTGAAATTTCTGCGAATACTTAAATTGTAAATACAATAGCTATAGTGTAATTTATAGAGGACACTTAAGGCTCTCTATATGGAAAGTTAGTTTTGAACTTTGATAGATTTTGTGTTCGCAAAAAATTTTTGTAATTGAGTTATTGATTTATCAATATCTTCTTGTTTTATTTCTTCAATTATGATCGCTTTAGTTTTCGTTTTCGCAATATTAACGAAATCTGCTGCATTTTCACATTTATCTTTTTTGGTTAATATTTGTTGCCAAACCATTCTTTTGATATTGCCACCAATACCATCAACTACGCCCTTGGCGTGACTGGTAGCAAAATAGTGCCATAAAAGAGTCAATTGACATTCATAAGACATTCTTGTCAAACTGTGAATCATGTATCGTTGCTTGAATTGGCTGACAGCGCCGTCGCTAAAGAACAAAATCTCTTTTAATGTTGGTAATTGTTGTTTCAATATATTAATGATGTAAGTAGTACAATTGTTGATACAATATTTATCATGACTAATATTATCTGATATTAATGCAAATGAATAATTTTTTTCACCGCACCACGCATGAGCTGTAAAAATGGAGACCGATTTGGAGTTCCAGTGAGCAGATTGAACTTCATCTTGTTGTTTTATCTCCAAATTCTCACTGTAATCAACTTGAACAACAATCTTCTTATTACTGGCATTGACCTTCGATTCTTCAAAAAATTTACTTTGTTGGCGTTTAATATATACATGTAACAAAAATTTTTTCAATTTCGAAGATAATAATTCAATGCACTGTTCAACTGATCCTTGTTCTTCTTCTTTAGTTACATAACCATTAATGTGCTTCCATTGATACCATTTTATTTGAACATTTTTATCAATAACATTATTTTTAATATATAAATCGAAATAATTTTCACAACTAAAACAATTGGATGACATACAATCATAATTTGATTCATCACAAACAAGAGTTGACGTAAATGAATATAAATCTGAACAAACTGATCCATTGATATGTTTGGATAGACTATTTAATATTAAATTCACGTTTTCATGATATATGCAAACGCATACACGATGTGCCAAGGACGATTTTACTAAAATATATTTAGGACGTATTTCGGCAAAAACCGTACGGGCGACCGAAACACCTTAAATAAAAATGAACAATTAGCAATCTTTAGAAAAAAAATTACCAGGATTTTCAGCAAGAAAAAGTTCGTATGCTTCTCGAACAGTATAAAGAAGAATTTTTTTTTGTTATGTTGTTTTGTTTCTATTATCATCGACAAAAATAGTATCACGTTTTCCGGGCATTTGATATGAAATATCATCTCGACAGTAAAATGAAAGTATACTGTTTTTTATTCCTGATGATAACTTTCGAGTAGTACGTTGATGAGTATCTTGAGGTATAATACCAACTGTTTGAGCCAAAGCTCGAACGACTACTTTTTTCCGATCCAAATCTTTCAGAAGAGCACGTTTTGCGTTTTTGACTGCCTTTCCGAAAGACTGTTTTGATGAGAAAGCATTTCTACAGATAAAAATGTTTCGTTAAGTATTATCAAATAGTATAATATATACTTGATCTTTTTATTTTTATTGCGATAAACTCTTTGTGATTCGGCATGTCGTTCATCATAATCTTCTTTCTTTTTACCTGTTAAATTTGCACGATATATTCTCATTTGTGTACTATGTTTGGCTTTCATTGCTTGATATAAGCCTTTGGCTTTCAAATTTTCACGATAACGATTTTGTTTTTGTGCATTTGTAAAAGTCATTATATTTTTATTAATACAATAAATGTTTAAGATCAGTTTCTGATACCAATAGATGACTTAATTTATTCTAAAATATGAAATAAGATATATAGTTAAAAGATATTTCGTGAGTGCGTTACCATTTTTTTCTTCGATGAATAGAGACAAATCATAACTAATATAGCCCCTAGGTAACCTATGAAAGGTTAACGAAAATGTGTAAGTTATAGTGAAATTGATCAAGTAGTTATCGTGAAAAACTAACTATAAGCCCTGTTTGGTAACGCACTCACCCAAAATAAGTTTTAAGTTTTAAGAAATTTCCTATTTTTTTTTATAAAAGACACAAGAACTATTATTGATATCAATGAACAGCCCAGATTTCGTAGATTCAAAGCATATGTCAAACTTCAGTTGACAGTTACTTTCAAACATTTTTTTTTCTTCTTTTCTTTAACGACATCAAGATGATATAAAATTAATTGAAGATGTAGCTAACTTATGGTGCGTAATTTTTTCTTCCTTTAAGAGGATAGAAGAATTCAAACTATATATTCTGAAACGGGAAAGTGTGCTCTACAAAATAATATTATTTATTTTTAAAAAAATTCTACTTCTACTTTAATCATCCCGGTTGACCGTTAGCCGGACAAGCCGTATATTAAAAATCTTTTCGCAATAAAATTCATCGAAAACAATGTGAGGAGTATACAAAAAAGTCATATTATTGTGGAACTCACATATGAAAAATGTGAGTGTAAGTTTTAAGTCGAAGTTTTGCGCCTCCCCCCTCCCCCTCCCCCCTTACAGACAGCCCCCATTACAGACACCCCTCCATTCCAAGCAGGCACGATACAGAAATTGGTTCCTATGTTTATTTATCTGCAGGGCTGTCGCGACCGAGGGAGATGCCCCCCCCAATCTTGAGAAATTTTCTTTTTTTTTGCTCGAGACTTTTTCAAAAATTTTCAAAAATCCTTGAAAAATTTCTAAAATTCTCCAAAAATCTCAAAAAATTTTTAATAAATCTGTAATTTTTTCTTTAAAATTTCGATAATTTATAGGAACTTTTGAAAAATTTTTTGTCCTCCCCGCCCCCCCCCCCCATCTTTAGCCCCTCGTGACAGTCCTGTTTATCTGAAGCTCAATCGTTTAGTGATATGTGAGTTCCACATTTTAGTCCCAAAGGGACTACGCTGACAAGCTTTTTACAGTTTTCTATGGAGAAAGAAGTCGTCATTTCCTTGTAAGAAAGCTGTAGAAAATGCGGGCTTTTTATACATTCCTCGTGTAGTGTTCCATGAATTTTATCGCGAAAAGATTTTTAATATAGACATTTTTGTAAAGTTCAATGAGCACTATCGAACGATGTGAAAATAACTATTTTTGCATTTCATGCACTTTGATAAAAACTTGGTAAAGTTGCTTGAGAAAGTGTTTTTTGTGCACTCCTCACTATTTTTGCTCTGTTTTCAATATTATAATGTCGTTTGAAGATTTATGAGATATCATAGAATTATAGAGAATGACTTAGACTGTCAGAATATTTAGAGAAAAATTTTTTAAAGCCTGCTGGAAAATATTCCAGAGTCGGTACCACTACTTTTGATATGGCCCAAGTATTAACTATTTCAAAGAGCTTTTTGAGATATAGTAGTGAGATTCTACCCATCAAGCAACCTATTCTGAAATCCTTGTAGGGATTTATGAGAATGATATACATGTTTATATATGTTTTCCAATACGGAATGTAGGGTTGATTGACTTCAGAGAGTATGATAATGTACCCTTTATGAGTTTCTTCCCAGAGTATATGAATTTCGAATACCCTTCTACGAAGGTTATTTGAAACTTTGGATAGATGGATATGTAGCTTTCATAAACGTTTTCGAGGGGCTTATGAAAGTGCAACGAATAACAATCCCTTTAAGGGTTTACGAGTGCCATAAACCGTTTCATCAACGGTTTTTGGTCAATGTTCAAAGTTCATGTACCCTTCGATATTCCCTTTTTATTGGATTTATAGTAGAGTTTATAATGACTTCATAAACGGGAAAAAAGGGTTTGTTATACGTTGCACTTTCATAAACGCTTTATAGGTTTATTACTCTGCAGTTTTTTTTACAGTGTAGGAACCTGCTTCGGCTTTTAAGGGTTAAACAGATTCTAGAACTAATCCATTGTAGCAAATTCTCATAATTTGTAATCATTTCCATTTCCAATTCTTCTCAATGTGAATTTCATTAGATGATGGCTAGTCCTCTTTCCTTCTAACGTATTGTTATGTTGAAATAGTTAGTTCACGACTAATGATGCCTCCATCTTTATGTTTATATGGTATGAAGTCTGATAAGTGAATGGCATACCTTAATCACAATAATCAATGCCCTAATTCAAGAGAAGACTCCTGACGCATACCCCAAAGCTAAAGTCAAAACTATTCAATATTCTAGGCATCCAAATATAGAACTATTTAATAAGCAACCCCATCTCACCAGCTTAGAATCACCCAACACCCAAAAGTGTCTGTTTTGCTTTACACATTATTATCATAAAAGGTTCCAATAAAAACAAAACGCTTTTCTATTTTAGGCCTTTAGATGAGGAATACCGTTAGCCAACTAACAGTACAAGAAGCAAATAAAACTAACTAGAATGCGACAAGTATTGATATACTTGAACATTTAAGATATCTTTGTTAAGAATTAATAAAAGTTGATAGATAAGAATGTCAGGTGGTTTCTTGTTATTGGTAACTTGCTTCGCAACAAATAAAAACAAAAATAACCGATTTTTGTTGATCAAACATAGAAAAAGAAAATATTAGATATCGTATATTCGATTTCTTAATTTTTATGAACAAAAAAATATTTTCATTTGTACTTATTTTATTTGGATCTCTCTTTGTTATATTAAACGAAAAAAAATGGGAAAAAAATTTGAAAATTCATTCTTATTTAATTATATATCAGGTAGTTGATGATAAAATTTATTTCTTATTAATTGCACTATAACATAAATTTTCAAATATCCACACTCACGATAGAAAATAATTGCCGTATATTATGACATAAAAAAAAATACACAAAAGAAGTTTTAATTAAAAATGAATAATGTTC